>ML276792.1:72417-97927 GCA_005239495.1 Nicotiana undulata
TGTATTGAATAATTCCATGCACTTGAGACTTCGTGTTATTGAATTTCATATTATAGTGGCCTTGTGTTTTATTATTTGTCACACGAGGGGACATGCCGTGTTGACTGAGTGTTATTATATATGCACGAGGGGACATTCCGTGCCGAGTGATTGTGAGGTTATGCACGAGGAAACATTCTGTGCCGAGTGTTATTATATATGCACGGGGGACATTCCGTGCCGAGTGACTGTGAGGTTATGCACGAGGGGACATGTCGTGCCTTTCCTGTTCATTATATGTTTGAGAAGCTATATTTCTGCCTTGTCTTTACGTTTCATTTATTACCTTGTACTGCTGTGCTAGCATACTGTTACCCTATCTCCCCAGCATGTTCTCCCCGTATCTGTCTTACTTGCTTATTTCTGTTGCCATTTTTCCTGCTATTATATAAAATTGCACAGGTACATATGTAGTGTTGGTTCTAGCCTCGTCACTACTTCACCGAGGTTAGGCTCGACACTTACTCAGTACATGGGGTCGGTTGTACTGATGCTACACCTGCACTTCTTTATGTTGTGCAGACTACGCAATCGGACCCGGAAATCACTGACGATCGGAGCATCTCATTCAGTCACACAGGAGACTCGAGGTAGACCCGTAGACGTTCGTGGGCCTTGACGTCACCTTCTACTTTCCACTTTCAGCTCTGTCTTACTTCGTATCTCAAAGACAGTTTTATGTATTTATTTCAGACCTTTTGTTTTATTAATCTCATAGATAGTCCGTGAGTATGTGACACCAGTTATGGGAGTTGGTTATGGGTTTCATTTCGAAAGTGCTATGTTGTATTTTAGTTATCCAGTTCGTATTTGTTGTTAATGAGTTGTATTCAGTTGTCTTGTCTAGCGGGTTCAACGTTAGACGCAGTCATGGCCCGAAGGTGGGATTTCAGGTCGTGACAAATAGCTTTATAACGATATATTATGGAGCCCAAACGAATCTCTGTGGAAAGAGTTTTACAGAACACTGCGCAATATGCGCGCCCAGTAGCGTGCCCACGCTAATGAGGCATTGTTCTGGCCATTTAGCGCGGTCAGTAGCTCGTGGGGGGTCATATTAAAGCCCTATTTCATCCCCCACATCCCCAAAACATAAAAACTTGCTCTAGAAGTGAAAGCTGTTAAAAACCTAACTCCTTAAAGGTACCTCCACCACCCAAGGTAAGTTCTAATGGTGATTCTAAGTAAATTTTAATTTCCAAACATCTTAATAACATGGGTAAACACTCCATATCATTAGAAATTCGATTGGGACATCATTGTGGAGAGAAGGAACCCTAGAACTCGAATTCAAGGGGATTGAACTTCAAGGAGGTAATGTCTTCACTCTCTAATTGATTCTAGCATTGGTTTAATTATTATAGACCCTAGTTCATGAGATATGAGTTGATGGGTTTGATAGAAAAGCATGAACGATTATAGGTTGGGTGTGTTAATTGTTGATTATTGGTTGAGGGTATTGTATTACCTTATGGGTAATAAATAATAATGTTGATTATGATCATTTCAGACTTTAGAATTTATCTAGGAGAAAGAGAATGGGATATTGGGTGTAGAAACACAATTAATAGGGATTGTGAAGCTTTATGTCACCAAGTGTTTGATAAAATGCCTAAGTGACCAAAACATGAGTATTATTGCTAATATGGAATTCCTTTGACTTGTATTGATATAGATTAAAGTTTAAAGGGTTGGCGAATGTTGTATTACGCTCAAGAGCTGGATGTTAAGGTATGCGAGGCTAACTCTCTATGTTCGGGAATGTTATTGATTCTCCGTACACTACGTTTCTTTAACGACGTTACCAATTTCCTCAGAAATATAGTTAAGCCTAGTTCCTTGAATAGTTGTAGAACTTCTATTCTTTAGCTTCATAACTCGTTCATGACTTTCATTCTGAACGTTGTGATCTCAGTTCGTATTCAATATAAACTTGGGTTTGATGTCCCTGAGTCTCAGTATAGCTTACTCAGCATGTCATAAACTGTTGAAGTTTTTATTTTCATAATCAGTTCATGAATACATGTCTCAGTATAGCTCTATTCAGTATTCAAGTATCATGTAACTCAGTATGGTTCAACATTTCAGCATCATTTATTTTAGTATCATGTATTTCAGTATGATTCTTAGTTCCTGAATGTTGAACACCAGTATTTAGGCCTGAGGCCGTAGTTTATATGCTTTATGCATACTTGGGCCTGAGGCCGTAGTTTATGTTTTATGCATGTTTGGGCCTGAGGCTGTAGTTTATGCTTTATGCATTTTTGGGCCTGAGGCCGTAGTTATGTATATGTATACTTGGGCCTGAGGCCGTAGCTTATTCAGATAAACAAGTTGTTTATCATTCAGAAGAGAGAGTATTCATATTCCTTACTTCCTTATTATCAGTTATTAGTTAAGTTATCAGCTATCAGTTCTGTTATCAGCTATCAGTTCAGTTATCAGTTATTAGTTATCATTTCATTTATTAGATATCAGTTATCAGTTCAGCTATCAGTTCAGTTATCAGCTGTCAGTGAAGTTATCAGTTATTAGTTATCATTTCATTTATCTGTTATCATTTCAGTTATCAACTTAGTTTTAGTTTCAGCATTTATAATTCTTTCTCTCAAATGCTTTACATACCAGTGCAATTCAAATGTACTGACATCCTTTTTGCCAGGGGCCTGCATCTCACAATGCAAGTAATGATTTACAGGTTGGCGACTTTGAGCGCTAGGATTCTCGTACCAGCTATTTGGTGATCCCCAGTTCATTCGGGGAACTATCATTACCTTACAGTCTTCAGTATTTTTAGACAGTCAGTGTTTTTCAGTACTTCATTAGAGGCTTCATAGACTAGATTAACAGCTAGACAGAGTCGCAGGATTTTTATATTAAGCTATGTTGGCTACAAATATGTTTCAGAACTGTGTTAGTATTTCCGCACTTTGATTTGTATCATACAGACTTTCAGTATATCAGCATGTGTTAGTTTATCTTCCGCATTCAGTATGTTATGATATCACATATAGATTCATCCAGCCAGTTGGTTCGCTCGGTCACATGTAGTCAGGCACTGAGTGTCGTGTTACGTCCAGGCCCAGGTTCGGAGCATGACAAAGCTTGGTATCAGAGACCTAGGTTCAATAGTCCTAGGGAGTCTATCAAGTCGTGTCCAGTGGAGTTTCCTTTATATGTGTGTGCTGGCCATCATATAAATGGTTAACTACCAAGACAACCAGGATAGTCTAACTTCTTTCTACTCTAGATCGTGCCATGAGGCTTAGAGCAACAGTTAACCATCTGTTCCTATCGATTTCAAGATGTATCAAATACTCAAGCGTCGGGCAAGAAAAGTCTAAGGTTCTAGAAAGGATGATTTTCCTATTATGGTATAATTATGGAGTACATGTTAGTAACAAATGAGACATGAGATGATGTTTAAAGTGGGATACAATGGGTAGTAGTATAGATTAGATCATAACCTTATCAGAAAGTACACAAGTAGTTACAATGTTCTATGGTCATCAGTTTACCCCAATTACCAGTTATACAATCTTTCAGTTAGCAAGTTTATGGTTATTCAAGATGCCAGTTATCAGTTATTCACTTACCAGATCTCCAATTTTCAGTGTACCAAAATTTTTGGAGACTTCTGAGTATGCAATTATGCATATGGATTCTCAAAGAAAAAGTAAGTAACACTGACTATAGAAAAATCTTCACATGTTTTAGTGATTGAAACCCAAGACTCACCGGATGGTGCATGAAGTGATTTATCAGATGTGTATGGCAGTGTATCCATATGTCAGACCCCACGGTGTATCAGGTTAAGAATTCGACCGCAGCGGGCATAGAATTGATCACTATAGTTATGGACAAAAAAAAGTCTAAGGGTAAAATACCAGTGTTAGAAACGTTTGTTATTACCAAAGATGTGATCTCGTACAACTCATGTATATGACTAAGAAGACATGATGTACAAAATGAGAACCAAGAGCAAACGAGATTGAATTTCATGGAATGCTTTTAAGTTATTTAGTTTTATTCAAATCAGAACTAGAAAGTACTATGTTAGTGAATTTGTATAAGAAGCGGTTATTACTGTGAGATAAAATATAAGGCAGTTCCCCCTTAGATTATGTGACTAAATGTTTACTCCAAATGTTTATAGTCATACATGATTTTGAAGGGTATAGAAAATTTGGTGTTAGATATTCCAATTTCGTTTAAGACAGCTGAACTTTCTCTAAGTTTGATCCATGTACATTGTTCAAAAAAAAAAGATAAGTATACGACCGTAGAACAGGGTCGGATGGTGAGGGAAGTTAGAAATAACCTTATGCTTCACTTTAGTTATTAAAAGCATAACATGAACACACGACTCTAGCATGTGGTTAGTAAAAGAATAGTAAGTATGTTTGAGTAGATACAACGGATTAGCACTTCCAACAGAGCTAGTAGAGGTACAATTTGATTTACTTATCGTGGTTAACTCTAGTGAGTGCATGACAGTTTACTGAATTTTTGTTAGAACTTTAAGAGTTTAAGTTAAACCCAAAGTACAGTGGCAGTGGGAAAAAATATTAGCTAGCAATAAGAGAGTGCTATAGAAGAATAGCCTTTATGAATTATCGAAATGTGGTTTCTACAAGATTGATAGTGTAAGCAGAGTTAAATTATTA
The DNA here is from genome assembly GCA_005239495.1 of Nicotiana undulata. NCBI lineage: Eukaryota > Viridiplantae > Streptophyta > Magnoliopsida > Solanales > Solanaceae > Nicotiana > Nicotiana undulata. The sequence continues at coordinate 77,124 of ML276792.1, forward strand.
AGATTGTGTATGATAGTTGTGAGTAAATTAGCTTTCCGGTATGCGAATGATTTAGTTTTAAAAAAAAGAAAAAAAAGGAAGGATGCATATTGATAAGACCTTTAGTCTAAGAGGTGATGCGAAAATCATCAGTAAGTCAAGTTGAAACTCGAATAATTAGTATTGGATATGAAAAACAGAATCGGTTTGGTAATGAGGGAAAATTGTATAATTACCATATGGATTATGTCTAGCATGTGTAAGAAACACAAAGTGAATAGAATGACCACTGAGATTAGTTAGTAATGATAAAGTGATCACAGAAAAGCTATAAAATCATGCATATTTATGTGTTATGAGGGTAGTTCCATTGCACGGAACTCTAAAATTTAGAGTACATGTCAAAGACTTAGTTCACAATAATACTATAAATGTTTTCAGGAAGTGCTTAAGAAGATAATCAAGTGTGGGAAGTATAACTCACGATTGAGGGAGATAAGAGAACTCTGGTGAAAGAAATTCACCGCTTAGCCCAGCTAGGAGTTCAATTTGCGTACTCCAAAGATAGTAGAGTTATTGTCTAGAATATGACTTGTTCCCCCTTAGTATCTGAAGAGGAGGAGAAACAATTTGATGATCCCTATGTGTTGTAGTTGAGAGTTGAGATTCACCAGTATAAGACGATGTCTTTTGAATAATGGTGAGATGATGGTACTTTGAGGTACCGAGACGAATTGTGTGTTCCAGACATAGATGGGATTAAAGAGGGAAGATCATGTTAGAAGCCCATAATTCCAGGTATTTCCATCCAGGTTTCCCAAATATGCATCAGGACCAAGGAGCTTTGTCTGTGGACCAACATGAAAAAAAAACGTCACAGACTTCGTGATCAAGTGCCTGAATTATCAACAAGTGAAAGCCGAGCAGCAGGAAACCTAGTGTGTTACCACAAATTACACAAACTCTTGAGGGGAGATTGTAAGTATGGACTTTATAATAGGATTATCTCACTCATTCTAAAAGCATGATAAGATTGGGTGTTTCTGAAAGTTTCGCCTATGAAAGGCATTATGAGATTTGCGAAGAAGGGAAAGCATAGCCCCTACTATATTGGTCCATATAGAATCTTGCGAAGGATCGGTCAATTAGATTACGAGTTGGAGTTGCCACCAAAATTAGTGGTGGTACAACCAGTATTTCACATGTCATGTTATAACATTCAAGTTTCCAGTACTCAGATATTCAAGTCAGTTCAATACTCAGATATTCAAGTCAGTTCAATACTCAGCTACTCATGTCAGTCCAATACGTAGATATTCTGTCACGACCCCACATCCTAACAGGTCGTGATGGCGCCTATCGTGGAACTAGGCTAGCCACTATCACGTAACTACACATTTATTTTAATAGAGTTTCTCAAATCATTAATAATATTCCATAGCAAGTATAAAAATTTCTCTAAGTCTTTAACAAAGCATAATAAAATCCACAGTCTAAACTATTCCCCAGAACTGGAGTCAACTGATCACGAGTGTCTAAGAATAAAACTAACTCTGCTAATGTCATAAACAATGTCTAGGAATAAAATACTAATACTAATAAAGGAAGGGAAATGAAGAAGCTGCGGACGCTGGACAGCTACCTCGAAATCTCGAAAACTGACGATAACAAACTCGGATGGCTACTGCTCCGAACCAGTACCTGGATCTGCACACATGGGTGCAGGGAGTAATGACGAGTACGCCAACTAATGAAAATAAATCACAGTCTAAAGAATAAGAAACACATAGCAACAAATACACCAATCCATAAAACAGAAAAATGCCAAGTCTCAATAAAGTGTACCTAAGTTCGAAAACCAGTTTACGTAAAAATCCTTGAAACAAGTATAATTTCAAATGTTTCTCAATAAAACTCCAAAAAATATCAGTTTGAAAGATGAAACGAATCATAATCAAAACTCAGTAAAATATCATCATAAAACTGCCCCTCAAGCAAAATCATCACTCATATATATTCCCTGAGTACCTCACTATCACTCAGTAACAGTCACTCAGCATCAGCTCCTCGGGCAACCTCACTGTCACTCATGCCTCCCAATTACTAATCACTCATCACTCGGCCCTCGGCACCTGCATTCAGTAGGTACCTACACTCACTAGGGGATGTACAGACTCAGGAGGGGCTCCTACAGACCAAGCGCTATAAACAACCCAAATTATGGCATCAATCACTCTCATGCACTCGGACTCTCTCATATCATAACATCCTCACAATATTTTCCCTCGGCCTCACTCAGTCAGACACTCTCAACATGCCACTCAGGCCATAAATAAACGGGGTTCTCAACCCAAAACAGTATTTCATTTCAAGAAACAATATGAGAAACTCAGAGTGTCAAAACAATTTATCAAGAAGGACTGAGTGTAAAATAATAACATAATAAGTGCGGAATATCAGGAAAATATCCCCCAAAGGGTTAAAACAGATCGGCACTAGGACCCAAACATGGCTTACAACCCAAATATATCAAATCATAGTAATACTATAGAACATAGGCTTTAAAAGCAGTTTCACAACTCAATAGTTGCCTAAAAAGGAACATATTTACAAATTTCCATTTCGTGTACACCCCACACTCGTCATCCGGTGTATGCGTAACTCCAAATCTGTGAAAGGATGTAAGGTCCGGGTTTCATACCCTAAAACTTGCCCGCAAATCTATTCTGCAACACGTTTGCCTCTCGAATCAACTTTCGGGTGCTCCAAATATATAAAGATCAGATTTTTCACATCAAGTTATACTAAGGGAATGAATTCCAATCGAAAAATATCAACTTTATGCACAAAACCCGACCCCCGGGCCCGCATCTTAGAACTCAACAAAATTTATATCAAAATGATCCTCATCATCTCATGAGTCCGTACATATAAAGAACTCTGAAATCGGAGTCCAAATGACCCCTCAAATCACCCCTAAAAGGTCTCAAAATCTCAAGCCCTAATTTCACCTTTTTCTAACGCTTTTCCCCAATTAAACACTGTTAATTTGGTCCTTAATCACATATAATCGAGTTAATGAGTCCAAAAATCTTACCTTAATGCAGAACAAATGATTTACCCTTCAAAAATCTTCAAAAAGCTCGGAACCCGCAAAACAATGGTGAACAGAGGGTTAAAAATCGTGAAGTCTCCTTTTTATACTTTTCTGCCCATGCTTTTTGCACCTGCGGTTATATTATCGCACCTGCGCTAAGGAGGACCGCACCTGCGGTTTTTCATTAACCTAGGGAATTTTGTTACACTGACCAGTCAGCCTCCGCACTTGCGTAGCCCTGTCCGCTTCTGCGGGCCCGCACCTGCTATCAAACATCCGCAGGTGCGGTTACATCTACACCGGAAATCAACAAAAACTAACTTTCACCAATTCAAGTCTAATTCTACACCGCACATCACAAAAATATTCCAAACACACTCCTAAGTCCCAAATCACCTAATGAAACTATCAGACCCATAAAATCCGCATTCCGAGGTCGTTTACCAATAAGTAAACTTTTAGTTGACTTTTCCAACTATAAAGCTATTTTTAGAGACTAAATGACTCAATTCTCGGTACAACCATTCTGAACCCGAGCCAACCAACTCTAACACATCATAAACATTATATATAATGCAGGTCTACGATTCATGCCAACTTAGTACTCTGATATTGATGTTAGTTCAATTTGCAAATATTCGTGTCTGTTCAATGTTCAAATATCCATGTTAGTTCTGTATTCATATATCCATGGCACACCAATATTCAGTCAATGCAACAGTCATTAAGTTTAGTATATCAACATTTCAGTAATCATGTATTCATTCCATTTAGTATGCAAGTGTTAATATAAGTTCATGTTTCCCCCAGACCCGTTTAAGGTCCGAAGTTAGCAGAAGTTACAGTCAGGACAACCATTCGAGGACGAATGATCCCAAAAGGGAGATAATATAACACCCCATAAATTTGGCTTAGATATGAATGTGTTAAATGAGTAGTAATGTTATATTTTAGACATATGAAGTCCTACCGGAATGAGTATGGGTGAAAATAGTTATTTCAAAATCAATATGGAAAGTGAGGTGCATAAGATTCGACAAAATCGACTAAGTTTGACGGATGTTTGTTTTCCAGCAGTGTTTAGTGAACATTTGTAAGGAATTTGGGAAATCCCAAAGCATAAAAGTTGTAGGCCTTTGAAATATCTTTCCAACGATATATTATAGAGCCCGAACGGATCTCTTTGAAAAATGTTCTGCCCGTTTAAGAGAACACTGCACAATATGTGCGCCTAGTAACGCGGCTGCGCTAATGCGACATTGTTCTGGCCATTTAGCAAGGTCAGTAGCACGGTTAGGGCCTCCAGGTGCGTAGGGGGCACTCGTGGGGTGTTATATTAAAGCCCTAGCTCGTCCCCCACATCCCCAAAACATAAAAACTTGCTCTAGAAAGGAAAGTTCTCAAAAACCTAACACCTTAAGGGTACCTCCACCACCCAAGGTATGTTCTAATGGTGATTCCATATTAATTTTAATTTCTCAACATCTTATTAACATGGGTAGACCCTCCATATCATTAGATATTATATTGGGACATCATTGTTGAGAGAAGAAACCCTAGAACTCGAATTCAACGGGATTGAACTTCAAGGAAGTAATGTCTTCACCCTCTAATTGATTCTAGCATTGGTTTAATAATTATAGACCCTAGTTCATGAGATATGAGTTGATGGGTTTGATAGAAAAGCACGAACGATTAGAGGTTGGGTGTGTTAATTGTTGATTATTGGTTGAGGGTGTTGTATTACCTTATGGGTGATAAACAATAATGTTGATTATAATCATTTGTGACTTTAGAATTTATCTAGGAGAAACATAATGGGATATTCGGTGTAGAAACACCATTAATAGGGATTGTGAAGCTTTATGCCACCAAGTGTTTGATAAAATGCCTAAGTGACCAAAACATGAGTATTATTGCTAATATGGAATCCCTTTGACTTGTATTGATATAGTTTAAAGTTTAAAGGGTTGGCGAATGTTGTATTACGCTCAAGAGCTGGATGTTAAGGTATGCGAGGCTAACTCTCTATGTTCGGGAATGTTATTGATTCTCCGTACACTACGTTTCTTTAACGACGTTACCAATTTCCTCAGAAATATAGTTAAGCCTAGTTCCTTGAATAGTTGTAGAACTTCTATTCTCTAGCTTCATAACTCGTTCATGACTTTCATTATGAACGTTGTGATCTAAGTTCGTATTCAATATAAACTTGGGTTTGATGTCCCTGAGTCTCAGTATAGCTTACTCAGCATGTCATAAACTGTTGAAGTTTTTATTTTCATAATCAGTTCATGAATACATGTCTCAGTATAGCTCTATTCAGTATTCAAGTATCATGTAACTCAGTATGGTTCAACATTTCAGCATCATTTATTTTAGTATCATGTATTTCAGTATGATTCTCAGTTCCTGAATGTTGAACACAAGTATTTAGGCCTGAGGCCATAGTTTATGTGATTTATGCATACTTGGGCCTGAGGCCGTAGTTTATGTTTTATGCATGTTTGGGCCAGAGGCTGTAGTTATGTATACGTATACTTGGGCTTGAGGCCGTAGCTTGTGAACATATATATTGGACCCGATGCCGTAGCTTATTCAGATAACAGGTTCTTCATCATTCATAAGAGGGAGTATTCATATCCTTACTTCATTTTAAAGTTCATTTATGAGTTATCAGTTATCTGTTATCAGTATAGTTATCAGCTATCAGTTCAATTATGAACTGTCTGTTCAGTTATCAGTTATTAGTTATCATTTCATTTATCACTTATCACTTATCAGTTCAGTTATCAGCTGTCAGTTTAGTTATCAGCTATCAGTTCAGTTATCAGATGTCAGTTCAATTATCAGTTATTAGTTATCAGTTTCATTTCTGTTATCAACTTAGTTTCAGTTTCAGCATTTATTATTCTTTCTTTCAGTTACATACCAGTGCAATTGAAATGTAGTAACGTCCCTTTTCCCGGGGCCTGCATCTCACGATGCATGCAATGATTTACAGGTTAGTGATTTCGATGGCTAGGATTCTCGTACCAGCTATTTGGTGATCCCCAGTTCATTCGGGGAACTGTCATTACCTTACACTCTTCAGTATTTTTAGACAGTCAGTGTTTTTCAGTACTTCATTAGAGGCTTCATAGACTAGAGTAACAGCTAGACAGAGTCGCAAGCGTTTTATATTAATGTTGGCTACAAATATTTTTCAGATTGTGTTAGTATTTCTACACTTTGATTTATATCATCAAGACTTTCAGTATATCAGCGTGTGTTAGTTTATCTTCCGCATTCAGTATGTTATGATATCACATGTAGATTCAGCCAGCCAGTTGGTTCGCTCGGTCACATGTAGTCAAGCACCGAGTGTCGTGTTACGTCCAGGACCAGGTTCGGGGCGTGACAAATCTTGTTATCATTACCCTAGGTTCAGGAGTCCTAGGTAGTCTATGAAGCCGTGTCCAGTGGAATTACCTTTATATGTGTGTGCCGGCCACTCATATAAATGGTTAACTACCAAGACATCCACGATTGTCTCACTTCTTTCTACTCTAGATCGTTCCATGAGGCTTAGAGCAACAATTAACCTTCTCTTCCTATCGAATTCCAGACCTATCAAATGCTCAAGCGTCGGGCATCAAAAGTCTAAGGTTCTAGAAAGGATGATTTCCCTATTGTGGTATAATTATGGAGTACATGTTAGTAACAAATGAGACATGAAATGATGTTAAAAGTGAGATACAATGGGTAGTAGTATAGATTAGATCATAACCTTTTCAGAAAGTACAAAAGTAGTTATCATGTTCTATGGTCATCAGTTTACCCCAATTACCAGTTATACAATCTTTCAATTTGCAAGTTTATGGTTATACAGGATGCCAGTTATCCATTATTCAGTTACCAGATCTCCAATTTTTAGTGTACAAAAGTTTTTGGAGATTTGTGAGTAAGCAATTATGCATATGGATGCTCAAAGAAATGTAAGCAATTATAGCAAAATCTTCGCATGTTTTAGTGATTAAGACCCAAGACTCACCGGATAGTACATGAAGTGATTTATCATATGTGTATGGCAGTGTATCCGTATGTCAGACCCCACGGTGTATCACTATAGTTATGGAAAAAAAAAGCATAAGGGTAAAATACCTAGGAGTCAGAAATATTTGTTATTACCAAATATGTGATCTCGTACAACTCATGTATAAGACTAAGAAGACAGGATGTACAAAATGAGAACCAAGAGCAGCCGGTATTGAAGTTTAAGGAATGATTTTAAGTTGTTTAGATTTATTCAAATTAGAATTAGAAAGTACTATGTTAGTGAATTTGTATAAGAAGTAGTTATTACTGTGAGATAAAAGATAAGGCAGTTCTCCCTTTGATTATGTGACTAACTGTTTACTCCAGATGTTTATAGTCAAAAATGATTTTGAAGTGTATAGAAAATTTGGGGTTAGATATTCCAATTTCGTTTAAGGCAGATGAACTTTCTCTAAGTGTGATACATGTACATAGTTTAAAAAAAAAGATAAGTATGCGACCGTAGAACAGGGTCAGATGGTGAGGGAAGTTAGAAATAACCTTATGCTTCACTTTTGTTATTCAAAGCAGAACATGAACACACGACGCTAGCATGTGGTTAGTGAAAGAATAGTAAGTATGTTTGATTAGATATAACGAATTAGCACTTCTAGCAGAGCTAGTAAAGGTACAATTTGATTTACTTATCTTGGTTAACTCTAGTGAGTGCATGACCGTTTGAAATACTAAAAATTGTTAGAACTTTAAGAGTTTAAGTTAAACCCGAAGTACAGTGGCAGGGAAAAAAATATTAGCTAGCAATAAGAGAGCAAATTATAGAAGAATAGCCTTTAAGAATTATCGAAATGTGGTTTCTCCAAGATTGATAGTGTAAGAAAAGTTAAATTATTAAGATTGTGTATGATAGTTGTGAGTAAATTAGCTTTCCGGTATGCGAATGATTTAGGTTTTTTTTTAAAAGAAAAAAAAAAAGAGGAAGGATGCGCAAGTATAAGACCTTTAGTCTAAGAGGTGATGCGAAAATCAACAGTAAGTCCAGATGAAACTCGAATAATTAGCATTTGATATGAAAAAGAAAATCAGTTTGGTAATGAGGGAAAATTGTATAATTACCAAAGGCATTATGTCTAGCATGTGTAAGGCTAACTCTCTATGTTTTGGAATGTTATTGATTCTCCGTACACTACGTTTCTTTAACGACGTCACCAATTGCCTCAGAAATATAGTTAAGCCTAGTTCCTTGAATAGTTGTAGAACTTCTATTCTCTAGCTTCATAACTCGTTCATGACTTTCATTCTGAACGTTGTGAGCTCAATTCGTATTCAATATCGACTTGGGTTTTATGTCCCTGAGTTTCAGTATAGCTTACTCAGCATGTCATAAACAGTTGAAGTTTTAATTTTCATAATCAGTTCATGAATACATGTCTCAGTCTAGCTCTATTCAGTATTCAAGTATCATGTAACTCAGTATGGTTCGGTATTTCAGCATCCTGTATTTCAGTATTATGTATTTCAGTATGATTCTCAGTTCCTGAATGTTTAACACCTATATTTGGGCCTGAGGCCGTAGTTTATGCTTTATGCATGTTTGGTCATGAAGTTGTAGTTTATGTTTTATGCATTTTTGGGCCTAAGGCCATAGTTATGTATACGTATACTTGGGCCTGAGGCCGTAGCTTGTGCACATATATATTGGGCCCGAGGCCGTAACTTATTCAAATAAACAGGTTGTTCATCATTCAGAAGAGGGAGTATTAATATCCTTACTTCCTTTGTTCCGTTCAGTTATCAACTATCAGTTCAGTTATCAGCTATTAATTCAGTTATCAGCTATCAGTTGAGTTATCAGTTATTAGTTATCGTTTCATTTATCAGTTATCAGTTATCAGTTCAGTTATCAACTATCAGTTCAGTTATCAACTATCAGTTCAGTTATCAGTTATCAGTTATTAGTTATCATTTCATTTATCAGTTATCATTTTAGTTATCAACATAGTTTCAGTTTCAGCATTTATAATTCTTTCTTTCAGTTTCTTTACATACCAGTGCAATTCGAATGCACTGATGTCCCTTTTTCCTAGGGCCTATATCTCACGATGCAGGTAATGATTTACAGGTTGGCGATTTCGAGCGCTAGGATTCTCATACCAGCTATTTGGTGATCCCTAGTTCGTTTGAGGAACTATCATTACCTTACAGTCTTTAGTATTTTTAGACTGTCAGTGCTTTCAGTACTCCATTAGAGGCTTTATAGACTAGAGTAACAACTAGACAGAGTCGCATATGTTTTATATTAAGCTATGTTGGCTACAAATATGTTTCAGAACTGTGTTAGTATTTTCGCACTTTGATTTATATCATCCAGACTTTCAGTATATCAACATGAGTTAGTTTATCTTCCGCATTCAGTATGTTATGATATCACATGTAGATTCAGCCAGCCAGTTGGTTCGCTCGGTCATATGTAGTCAGGCACCGAACGCCATGTTACGTCCAGGCCCAGGTTCAGGGCGTGACACCATGCCACCCGAATAAGAAATAACATAACCAATACGTCTCAATCCCGCAATACCCAATTACTTACTTTACTCAAATCCCGCTATACAGCCCAAAAAAATCTACACCATATTCGCATATAACCAACAATCACCACTCCTCACAACACCGAATGGTAACTCGTAGATCATTCTAGAATATGAATAAACTCACTCACAATCGAATAGTACATCCCTCAAAAATAGCAATTCGGAGTCAATAATTCTGACCCGATGAAGAACACACACCCATACTGAGCATTACAACAACCCGAACTTAACTTTGTTCACCCAGAAGAGATAGATAACTCTCCGAAAGTTTACAATGGCAGAATCATGGCACATACTAGCATCTGACTAAATTTACTCGCATCTTCACAATCCACAACCACAAAATAACCTGTCTATGAGAACTCTCAGTCCTGATGTCCATGAAGCGCACGAATCCACCATATCGGATCCCAACTCCACTGCTCGAATATATAACACACCTCTAATACTCATTCATTCGACGAGGGATAACCCTATAATTCTTCTGTGCCACCAAGAAAACCTGAATATCAGCAGTCTATCAACAAAAGAGCATCGTAATACCAATGAAGCACCCTTAACTCCACACATTGACCTTTATGAAATGTATACCCTCATCAAGCCACCCAATTGGTGATATCATCTACCTAGTCATCTGACACTGCCAATGCTGCCTGAGAAATTTGATCTTCCTTCCAAAACTGAACCGTGACCTCACATATGCAAATCTCAACTCTACATAACATACCGCATACACAATGCCGCCCTATGATAAATATGAGAAATTCATGATCCCTTCCGAGCCACAAGCAACTATGTACCCAACTAGCCAAGAACTTCTCATTTGATCCCCTTTGGAAGCAAAGTCACTATACATCGCATGCACCTCACGCTAGTAGAAAAATACACATCTCTAACTGTAGCAGAAACCATCAAGAACTCTCAGAATCCCATTCGTACAACACCAAACCGTCAGGACTGAATCCTTCTAAATAAACCGAGCTACACAGGTCACCAAAACCCAAGAGCATTGCTAAAAAATACCTGTAAAAACTCACTGCCTCGTAAACACCCAAAGATTTAATAATATCCCTTACCATGCCGATCCGACCTACTACAAAGTTGTCGTATTTATCCAAGTTTCTTATGACTTACCTTCGAATTGATACTTCTCCTTGCCATAATACCGCAATTCTAATCCTAGACTCACCACACGAGACCCAAGCATAAGACCGTACCATTTAAGGCATGTAAGCCGCTGAATACTCTCTCAAATATCCTCAAAAGTACCACATTCAAAATACTTACCCTGAAGAGACTTCCTGCGTATCTAAAGCCATTACCTTCACTTCCTGATATTGATATGTAGAATCCATGATCATGTCGAAATGACACAAATCTTGACACCCTCAAACATAAATCTGAGTTCTAGCCAAATACGCACCTTGAAGATTCCCAATTGTTACATTTAACCTTGAATCCATATGAACCGTTCTCGAGAGTCATCCACTATACACAAATCTGAATTACACTGATCAAGCAGACAAAATGACCTGACCCCATTTGCACACCAACTAGGAAGTAATCCACACACTTGAAGCAACAAGCAAATTCATATATTGCACACACTACACCTTTTACAATTACAATTCGATCATTCAATAAACCCATCTACCCATAGAGTACATTACTCGAGTCATTCTCAGCTCCACCTCTGCAGGTCATAATTGATTCACCAATATACCTCGAACCGAAACCAATACAACACATAACCGTGCAATCAACTTATCATCAACAAACTCCCCCACTTGTCTCAAAGCCAACGATCAAGACAAACAATAACTCACAATGCCCATACGCTAACACTGTCTACATACCGCGATGAGATGCAACTAAATCCTTTATAAGCTCATATGACACAAACCATCTAATATCTCAAATCATATGCACATCTCGCATTCACCATTGAAAAGGATCATGTCAACCCCCACAAGCGATATAAATTCAAATTACAACATATATCATTTGCTGGAAAAGAGAATTTGCTACAAAACCACATAAGAGTCACATAACCTCATGACATTTCGTGGGAGATAACCCTGCCTGCTTAGCCTCAAACTAATACTCTCTATACCAATCCTGAAATCATATTTATCACGCAATCACTTTACCCTTCTACCTTTAGACACAACCAATGCCTACCCTCGAGGCATCACAATATGCTGCATAAGAACCTGAAGCTGATGGCAGAACTAACACTGGAGTTGTGGTCAAGGAAATCTCGAGCTTCTGGAAGCTCTACCCACACTCGCCTGACCACCTGAATACTCTCACTGGACACCACGTGCCCCAAGAATTCTACTGGACTGAGCCAAAAATTCACACTTGGAGAACTTTGCATAAAGCTTCTCCTCCATCAATCTCTATAATACCCTCCTTAATGCTGAGTATGCTACCCCTAGCTACGTGAGTACGCCAAGATGCCATCAATGAATATAATAACAAATGAGTGCTAACGCGGCTGAAATACACCGTTAATCAAATACATGAACGCTATTGGGGCATTGGTCAGCCCAAAACATCACCAGGAACTCAGAACACAATAGGAAAATCCACTTCACTTCACAACTAAACTACAAGAGAGGTCCTTCAATAAACTCACAACTCGAGGCGATAATCTAACTCAAGACAGAAGTTAAATACTCAATGGTTCTTACTACATCTCCCGCCAATTCATTTTTTCACAATCAAACAACCTGAACACATCTAACCATCAAATCACACTCACCACGTAGTCATCTAGTCACAAAATCCCATCAATAAGGACACAAATGGACATATAAGTCCCCAATGCACGTGCTCACAGAAACAAAATCTCAGCACTCAAGCCACAAACAAAATCCGGCCTCAAGTCCTCTAGACTGGCCCATTATCAATATGCTAAAAATCACATCTCACTGATGGAAATCACAAGCCTTTGATGCACAGCTGATACCTAGCGCTCCTGTGCGCATTCTAATACATGAAAGAAATTCAAAGAGTTACGCTTTTGGCTGAATAAATGGATTCGCACGACATGAATTAAAGAATGTGAGATTTTTCCTAAGGGTTCTACAGCTTCTCGAAGATAAGTACAGACGTCTTCGTACCGATCCGAAAGACTGTACTAAACCTGCTCATGACCGGTGAGTCCTATGTAACAAATGTTCTGATACCAACTTGTCACGACCCCAAATCTAAACTGGTCGTGATGGCGCCTATCGTGAAACTAGGCTAGCCAACTTAACACTAAAAACATAAAGGATCTTTCATTTATATCATTTCTAAACTGATAACCCGTAAACGTTTCATTTAAATTACCTTTTAAACATACAAAGCTACACCATATGTTTAAAATACAACCCCACGACCCCGGAGTCATTGGTCAAGAGAATCTACCAAAAATATACAAGTCTGGAAAATAAACTCTATAATAGTAAACAAGAGAGAGCAGGGCTGCGGACGCGTGCAGCTACCTCGTAAAATCTCCGAGAAGTCTCTGGAACAGATAGACAACTCACTCTGCCCTAGCACCTGGATCTGCACAAAAGGTGTAGGGAGTAATGTGAGTACGCCAACTCAGTAGTAATGAAAATAAATTAGGTCTGAGCAGTAAGAAACACCTAAAGTCAAATCATCAATTCACGATAAACACAGTCTTTCTTTCCAACAGTGTATACGTTAAATCATCATGCTTAAAAATCTAATTTCAGTAAAAATCCTTTGAAAAGTGTAATTTCCACATTTTTCGGAAAAAATGCCCCAAGAAGTTTATTGTAAAATGAAATGAATCATAAGTAGCCACTCGGGAAAAAACATGAACAATAAACCGCCCCTCGGGCATAACATCACTCAGAATCGGTCCCTCAGCATGCCTCACAATCACTCGTAATCAGCCACTCGGGCAACCTCACAGCCACTCATGCCTCCCAATCACTCGTTACTCGGCACTCGCACTCAGTAAATACCTGCGCTCACTGGGGGTGTATAGACTCCAGAGGGGCTTCTACAACCCAAGCGCTAATATCAAGCCATCTCATGGAAAAAATAACTCTGGCACTAGGCCTATCAATAACATCCTGCGGCGTGCAGCCTGATCCCATGTCATGTCCTCACAAATCAGGCACTCGACCTCACCCCATCATCATAAACAGTATAACATGTTGTGGCGTGCAGCCCGATCCTATAATATCCTCACAACATAGTCCCTCGGCCTCACTCAGTCAGAAACCTCTAGGGCTATCAACAAATGGGGTACTCGATCCAAAACAATATTTTATATCACAAAAATAGTGTAACAAGTCTGAGTTTCAAAAAGAACAAAATATGATGTGACTGAGCGTAAATCACGAATCAATACAGCAAGGAGTATCAAAAATAGCCCCCAAGGGGTCTACACAGATCGGCACAAAGCCCAAACATGGCGATTAGCCCAAATATTGTAATATTCGGAAAACACAATTTATCATATGATTTAAAGAAATTACGCAACTTTATGGTTTCCACGGGAAGGGCCAAGTCCAAATCCCCCATCAGTGCATGACACACACTCGTCATCCAGCATGTACGTCATACCAAAAAAGTGAGAAAATGCTAAGTCCGGGGTTTCATACCCTCAGGACAAGATTTACAGTCATTACCTAACTCAAACCGGCCCGAAAATTACTCCATGATGCTCTTGCCTCTCGAATCGGCTCCCAATTGCTCCAAATCTACCAAAACCAGATTAATAACATCAAATATGCTAGGGAGACGAAACCCATTCAAAAACTATCAAAATTAGGTACAAATCCCGAAATTGGCCAAACTCGACCCCCAGATCCACGTCTCGGAATTCGGTAAAAATCACAAAATTAGAATCCTTATCCTTCCACGAGTCTACCCCATGCAATACATCAAAATCCAATCACAAATGACCCTCCAATTCCTCAATTTAAAGTCTCAAGTTTCCAAGACCTAAACCCCTAACTTAGGCACTAATTTTCCATAGATTTCACCTTAAATCAGTCAAATATTCACATAAAAACAAGTTTTAGGTTAAAAAATCTTACCTCCACGAAGTTCTCTTGAATTCCTCCTTCAAAACCCTCTCTCAAAGCTCAATCCCGGATGAAAATATTGGTGAAATAACCCAATTTCGCGAAGGCTGGGTATTTATACCTTCTTCCCAGTGAAACCGCACCTGCAGTCCCAGGTGCGCACCTGCAGAAACCAACTTAAATCCCATTTCGCGCAGAATTGGCTCGTTCTCCGCACCTGCGTTTTCGCAGGTGCGGCCCAATCTCACACCTGCGACCTTCCACCAGCCTGGACAAATTCAGCACCTGCGCGTGCCTCACCGCACCTGCGGCTACCCTTCCGCACCTGCGGCCACACCAAAAGTCTTACACCAGCAGCTTCTTCTGTTGCATTTTCCAACTTTAAACCTTCTGATGACCCTCCGAAATCACCCCGAGCCCCTCAGGACCGCAACCAAAAACACAAACACGTCGTAAATGATACAGCCGAACTTATTTGAACCCTAGGAACACTCAAAATAACATCGAAACACAAATTCAACTCACGATTCAAGCCTAAGAATCCTAAATCTTCCGAAAATCACCAACAATGCCGAAACTAACCAAAACACGTCCGAATGACCTGAAAATTTTCACACACGTCCAAAATGACACTACAGACCATATCACACTTCCGGAATTCCATTACGACCCCGATAGCTAATTTTCCCCTGCTGACCGAAAATCGCCAAAAACTCTATTTCGCCATTTCAAGCCTATTCTACTCCGGACATCAAAACCACTTTCCGAGCACACTCCTAAGTCCCAAATCGCCTAACGAAGCTATCCAAGCCATAAAATCAACATTCCGAGGTCGTTTACCTACAAGTCAACTCTCGGTTGACTTTTCCAACTATTAAGCCAATTTAATAGACTAAGTGTCTCATTTCTCACCAAAACCACTCCGAACCTGAGCCAACCGTCCTAACACAACATTATAGAGCTGAACCACACAAAGATGAAGCAGAAATGGGGAAAACGGGACAGATCTCTCGTAAGGACCGATCAGGTTGTTACATGACCAAATATAGGTCAGAGAAAATCCATAAATTGAAGCTCAAGACAGCAACAAAAACAACAGTAAGCTAGCAAGAAGACCCGGAAAATAATAGCTCGAATGAACTAGAATTTTGAGTAGGAAATCAGCAAGAAAACCAGTTTTTCCCAAGAAAGCTATAACCAAAAGGGAACCAATTTCCAGAATGTCTTTGCACTAATATTTGGTATTTTTCAGTGTCTTCTCTGGTTTTTTTCAGATTTTTAGAACAGTATTTTCAAAGTAGGATTTCTACTCTGTGTGTGTGTAATTTCTGTGAAAATCTTTCTCAAAGTCTGTGGTAATGTGTCTCTCTCTCAAAATTTGTGATCGAGTAGTGTCAATTTCAGAGAATGGCCTAGTCTATATATAGGGAGTCTAAGGTGGCATCTATTAGGAATATACCTTATCCTAAAATCTGAAAATAATACAGGTACATATGTCCATTCTTATCCCATTGTAACAACAAGGACAGTTGTGTACCCTTTTCTAGAAGGTTCTATTATTTACAACCCTCTTTCACCCCTTAAGATTACTTCTTTTACCTCAAAAAATATGATTTTATGCTTTTTCTGATTTTATTTGATATTTATCCTAATTCTAGAAGCTTCTTGGATTGTTACAGCCAAGATTCTTCAATTGAAGTACCTAAACTACCCTTCAATACCCTTGTAATTACTCTTTAAGTATTTGAGGATTATGTTATTCATTAGTGTTGACTAATTTTTATCCTAATTGAGTGATTAACTTAATAGTTAACCATTAAAGAAGCCGAATTTTAGACTAACTCTGATCCTAGTTGAATTACTCAATTGTGGTGATCATATTATGTGATTAGCTTAATTAGTTGTCTAAGTTAGGAATTAGTTGCCTATTTTTTAAAAGTATTAGTCTAAGTTAGCTAATTAAGATTCACT
This sequence comes from Nicotiana undulata, assembly GCA_005239495.1. Classification (NCBI taxonomy): domain Eukaryota; kingdom Viridiplantae; phylum Streptophyta; class Magnoliopsida; order Solanales; family Solanaceae; genus Nicotiana; species Nicotiana undulata. The sequence goes on from ML276792.1 coordinate 93,854, forward strand.
TATCAAAATAAATCCTAAAATAGTGATTATTGTCCAATTATCCCACATAGGTAATTAATAGGTTGTTAACTTAAGGGTTAATATCAGGGGATTATAAAGGTTAGTACCAAATTGAAGGTCATTAGTTATCTACAGGTAACAATTCAAGGTTTAGGTAACAATATTAGGGACTAACCTAAATCTAGTATATGAAAGATCAAGACTAAGGTAGACTACGAGACTAACTTTAATATCTAAACAATTAGGGAAGATAAGGGAAAAAGAGGGTACATGAGTCTAAATTGATTATCTTAACACCAGAAAACAAGATTTTAAAAGAGGGTACATGAGTCTAAAGTGAAACTATTAATTAACACTCCTAATTATTTAAAAGCAATTTTTGAAATTTTCCTAACAAAAATGATTGAATTAGACGACTAAGTATTAAATTGAAATAAAACCTACTTATGCAATTTCGAATATTTATTTTTTTATAAATTTTTAAAAGATGAATTATGTAACGACTCGACCGATCATTTTGCGTTCTAGGACCCCGTTCCCCTAAATGAGATTTCCTGTAGTTTCTTTTACTGATTTATGACTCGTGGGGAGGGGTGGTTCGAGATTTGGAGGAGTTTGGAATGGTATAGTAACACTTGGTTCCTTAAGGTTGGCCTTAAATGCCAAGTTTGACTTCGGTCAATATTTTGAGTAAACGACCGCGGAATCGAGAGCTGAAGGTCCCGGTAGGTTTGTATGATGATTCAGACTTGCGCGTATGTTCGGAACTGGTTTTGGATGAACCGGGAGCGTTTCGGCACCAAATAGTGAAATAAGAGTTTCTTTAAGTTGAAATTGTGGTTTGGAACGTGATTTTGTATTATCGAGGTCCGAACGTAATTCCGAGACACGGAATAGTTCTGCCATGTCATTTATGACTTGCTTGCAAAATTTGGTGTCATTCCGAGTAGTATAGGTAGGTTCGGCGTAATGAAAACAAATTTAAGAACTTAAGGATTCTTAAGTTTTGCGTGTATTTGGGTATTTCGAAGGCTCGAGCGAGTACGTATTATGATTTAGGACTTTTTGGTATATTTGGACGGGGCTCGGGTGGGCCCGGATGCTATACGGGCATCGCGCGAGGCCAAAAACCAGCTAAAACAGCAGCTGGTGCACCAGATCTGGTGCGACCGCACCTATGGTGGCCCGGTCGCAGGTGTGAGACCGCTCGTGTTGTCCCAGCCTCGCAGGTGCGGCCCCAGATGAGTTTTCCAAATTCCGCAGGTGTGGATATATTTCCGCAGAAGAGGAGCCGCAGATGCGGACTCCACTCCGCAGGTGCGAACTCAAGACCCCTCCCCCATTTTCGCAGATGCGAGATCCTTCTCGCAGGTGCGATCCTTAAGATGCAGGTGCGGAAAGCCTATAGGCAGTAAGGTTCTTTTAAAACACAGGAATAAGCCTTTATTTCCACCATTGATGATTTTAAGAGCTTGCAAAAGGGACAAACGACCTAGCTACTGTAAGGTAAGTAATTCCTACCCTAATTTTTGTTTAATACTTGAATTCATAGGTAAATTAACATATTAATTAGTGGAAATCATGGGTTAGCATAAACACCTAGGGTTCTATGAAAAATGAGAGAATTACCAAGGAATTGGTTATGAAATCATGCAAAAACTACATATTATTTATCCTTAGACTATGGGTGAGTGTTTCCTTCGAAATTTTTCGGAATCCGAGCATGTGGGCCCGTGGGTGTATTTTGGGATTTTTCCAAGTAGGTTGAAATAACTAATTAAATAGGGGAATTTCGTACTTTTGAGCATAGATTAATTCATTTATGCAATATTTGATTAGTTTCGAGTCCTTGGGAGACGAGTTTGGAGCTTCGGGCGCATTCTTGACCCGGAAAGTAGGATCGATACGAGGTGAGTCTCCTTTCTAACCTTGTAAGAAGGAATTGTCCCCATAGGTGAACTAAATGATTATGTGTTAATGTTTGTGGGGACTACGTACGTACAAGGTGACGAGACTCCGTGCGTAGTGACTATTATTGTTATGTCCGGGTAGTTAGGCTCACACCATGCCTTATGAATTTCCTCAAATTGAATTATATGCTTTATGACTTCATTGTATGCAACTTTGGTTCAATAAAATCATGGAACTTGGTATTTTAAATGAATTGTTCATCGAATAGAGTTTAAAGAAAGACATTGATTGTGCATGTGACCGCTTAGCAATTTATATTCCGCGAGCGGAGTGTTGTTTCCCCCACTCTCGTGGGAGAGGGTCGTACGCCACGACAGGTTGGTAGATGCATCTATGGTTCACTCCATTCGACCCTTCGGCAGTGCACAAATATTGTATTTATAATGGCTCAGGTCGGTTGTCCTTATTCAGTTATGCGTATGCTAATTTCCTTGACGTCTTTATGACTACTGAATTGATTGAAATCTGGGGGAAAATGAATTGAGAACTTGCTTATTATTGTTTCACCACTTAAATTGAATTGCGGTTACATTTCGATATTTACTGCCTTATTATCCTCGCATACTATTTACCTTCATTATGTCCTACTTAATTATATTGTTTGGACCCTACTAAGTGTCAAGTCGACCTCTCGTCACTACTTCTTCGAGATTAGACTGGATACTCACTAGGTACATATCTGTTTATGTACTCATGCTACGCTTCTGTACTTAATTGTACAAGTTCTGAGGCGGGTGCATTTGGGTATCAGGCCGGAGCTCGATCCTAAGATATACCTTGATTTGATTTCACGGTAAGATGCTTCTCTTGGCGATCTTCAGTAGAACTATAGAGTCTTCTTTTGCTTATTCCTGTCTAGTTCTTTCAGACAGTAGGACAATTTATTCATATTTTGTTATACTCTACTAGTATTCGTATAGACTTGTGACACCAGTTCCTGGCACACACGTAATAGACATTTTATTTTTGGGTTGTAAATATTGTTTTATGATCCCTTATGGCTATTTCTGCTTAAGTTAGTCAAACTTCATCCGCTTTTACTTAATGTCTTAAACTTGAAAATTTTGCAAGTGTTGGAAATGTATTGCGACTAAGGGGAATTCACTAGTAAATTAAATATTTTCTTGCCTGACCACGGTGTTGGGTGCCATCACGCCCTGAGTCAAGATTTGGGTCGTGACAACATGGTATTAGAGATTTAGGTTCACGTAGGTCTCACGAGTCACAGGCAAACCCATTAGAGTCTTGTTGATCGGTACGGAGACGTCTGTACTTATATTCAGGAGGCTATAGGGTGGTAGGAAATCTCTTTTTATTCATCTTCTATCGTGCAGTCATGGTGTACTAAATCTAACTCTTCTATTCTCTCACAGATGGTGAGGACACGCGCAACCGACGTTCCAGACCAAGGAGGGGCTGCTACCCCAGCGGATCCGGCAGAGGATCCTGTCACAGAGGATCAGGGTGAGGCGCCCGCAGCAGATCCTTCCCCATTAGACTTTATAACGGCGCCGAGATTTCAGGAGGTCATGGGTCGTATGATGCGGTTCATGGATACCATGACTCAAGCTGGTTTATTTCCAGCAGATCCTGCCACATCTCAAGCGGGTGGGGGAGTTTAGACCCCTAGTGCCTAGGCCGCAGGTCATGCAGTAGCAGTATATCAAACCCCGGGTACACTGCCCGTGGGCGGGGCCCAGCCTGTAGCAGCAGCACCTGAGCCTAGACCAGCTGCGGATGGCGATCCGTAGAAGCTATTGGATAGGTGGACCAGATTGCACCCTCCTGTCTTCGGAGGTGAGCGTGGCGAGGATGCCCAGGACTTCATTGATAGGTGCAGGGACAGACTGCACAATATGAGGATATTGGAGTCCCATGGAGTTGACTTCACTACTTTCCAGTTAGAGGGCAGGGCCCGCAGATGGTGACAATCCTATATTCTTGGCAGGCCAACAGATTCTCCTCCTATCACTTGGGAGCAGTTCGCCCAGATGTTCCTGGATAGATATATTCCACCATCTGAGAGGAAAGAGCTGCGGTATCAGAATTCACATTTGGAAAGCTTAGCATATAACTTACGATCCTGAAGCGTCTGTAATACTA
>ML276793.1:0-91292 GCA_005239495.1 Nicotiana undulata
ATCGTTACTTGAGTGTAATTTCTGATGCATTCATTCTTGTTGCCATTGATCATTTTACTCGCTCTCCAGGTTAGTTTATATTGTCGCATTTAGCTATAAACAATTATCAAAAACCCAAAATCTTAATTATTTGGCATTGCGCGATAAGTGATAACTCTCTAGAATTCCTAATCGCCCTCATATTGTTCTCTGTGGGATTCGACCCCAACCTTGTTGGGTTACTATATTTGACAACGATCGCTTGCACTCTTTTAAGGTGTAAATTGAGCGTATCAATATCTTGTGTTTGTGCAGGCCTTAGGGAGGCCGTTTCAATGAGACCGCCTACTCCTGGTGAAGAAGAGGCCTCGAAACCCGGCAAGGGTAAGAAGAGGAAGAAGGAGACGTCGATCGAGTCTCCAAAATCAAAGAAACCCAAGGTCCGAAATCCTAAGACCGACGCCATGGTCTTGACTTTGACTGCTGCAGCAAGTCTTCGTATCAACGAGGATGATTATGACTGTCTCCCTTTGGTACAAAGGGTAAGACGAAGCATTGACGCTTCGAATAATGCTGGGCAGAAGGCTGATGAGTCGGAGGTGGCCGATGTGGACCTACCTCACGCTGAAGAGACCTCGAGGAGGGTTCGAGTGTAGTCCCCGAGCCAGTCATCAGACAGGATACGACTAGTGCCAATGATTTCCCGATTGGAGGAGCCGGTTCTGAGGTTCTTCGAGGGCAAGGGGAAGCCCCGATAGAAATTGATGTCGTAGGAGGCTTCGAATCGGGCCCTTCATTTTCTCCAGGGGAGATAAGGGATTCCCAAAACAGGGGTGTTGCTGATGTGCGGTCTTTCAGGGAGAGGATGACGCGTTCGGAGACTACTTCATTGGTCTCGAGGAGGACGTCGGTCTCGATGCCCCCGTCGCTCTTGAGGAGGCTAAAAAGCTTCAAAAGCAGGTGATCTTCTTGACATATCACTCGTGCTTTAAGTTTTTATTCTTGTTTTTCTAACTTTCCCCCTCCGTGTTGTAGGTCAAGAAGTTGTATGACCAAGACTTCTCTAAGATGCAAGACGAGCTGACTTGTCGTGAAGAGGAGCTCGAGAAGCTCACATCGGAGCTGAACAAGTTGAAGACTTCTCTGCCCGAAGGGAAGAGGAGTTTAATGAGTTTTGGGCGAGTCTGGAGGGAGTGCACCAGGAACGAACCAGTTTCACTGAGCAGGTAACACGACATTCATGATTTCACCTTCTTATCCCCATAACTTGGTGCTTACTATCGTGATTCATATTTGCAGATCGAGTAAAAGAATGCCCTAGTGGGGAAACTTCAGGAGGATGTCGCAGCCAAGGATGCTGAGATCCTCGAGATGAAGCGGTAGAATGCTGTCGTGGCCTCGGAGAGAGACATTCTTCAGGGAGAGCTAGCCTCGACTCAGGGTCTCCTTTGAGGCTCTCAAGAGGAGGTTGCTGCATTATCCGCAGCCAAATCCGAGGCCGATGAATTCGTGTCCTCATACAAAAGAGATGTTGCTGCCGCAAATGATCTGGCCAGGGAGATATTCGAAGAGGCCGAGCTCGGGCTGGCTCGGATCGTTGCCCATGCTCGCTCGAAGGCTAGGAGACAAACCCTTGAGGAAGTGCATGCCAAAGGGTTCGACCTCTCTTCCGAGATTGAAGAGGCCAGGGCATTGGAGGAAGAATCAGCAACTCTGACTACTTCGGATAAGAGCTCTGGAAGCGACTCTGAAAATAGTGAGGGAGAAGAGTAGACTTACTTGCTTATTTTTTGCCTTTTCTTTCTTTTGTAAATGGGCTCCTCGGGGAAGATTTGTAAAAAACACCCTTTGTAAATATATTTTTTGGAATACAAAAAGATCTCTTTGCTTTATATCTTCAACTTGCCCTGCAATGTTTATGCAAAAGTTAATCTTCCATTCTGAACTTAGTTCCTTTGAGCCCAAACTTAGAGTAGCAGGAGTCCTCGAGATCGGTTTGCTCTTGTTTCAGTTATATGCTTTCCCGGGGTGGGGTTGATAAGGGGTCGATTTAACCCTCCGATTCTTTGATCCCCGCGTGATATCATTGTTCTCGTGATGCGATCGTGAAATGATCAAGGTGGCCCCACCGGTACACTTCCCAAGCTGTCATAACAGCCCTGTCAGAGTTGATTGGCCATCAGAGTAAATGAAAAGTCACTGCTTTCCTTATATGTATGTTCCCTCTTCATTGAGGGTTTTGCTGTTTGCAAAGCTAAGTTTTCTCTTTAGAGTTCTCTTTCTTCTCTCAACTCTTCTGTTATTTTAGTTCAAAGCCTTTGCCCGAGCTTCATCCTCTTTTTCTTGTTGCAAATATTCATGGTTGTTGTGCCCAAATCTTTTCATCAGGAAGGGGAAGGTTCTACCTCCGCTTCTCGCCCAGTCAGTGGTACACCGCCGGCGCTTGGTGAGTTAACCTCGAGGTGTTTCATCTCGAGGAGGGATTTTACTCTAGAGAGACCTCTCGATGTTCCAGTACATAGAGAGCATGCATCGAGGTTTATTCCATCAATAGAGGAAGGGAACCTTGCAGCTGTGAGAAGAGACTGTGGATGGGGAGAAGAGGTGGTGCTGCAAGTAGTCTCTCGGGAAGAGGGTATCATGGATCATGTAGAGGGGTTCTTGAACGTATACACATACCCTTTTACACTGGGTCATCTCGATCGAGTCGTGCTCGAGTTTTGCCGAAAGTATCGGGTTACCTTGGCTCAGGCTCACCCGTCGTTCTGGCGAATTGTGCTTATGATAAGGTTCTTTGCTGAGAAAGCTGAGCTCGAGTTCACCCTCAGCCACCTCATGAGGCTGTATCGACCTCTACATTATCGAGGTTTGATCACTCTACGACGTCGATCCACCAAGCCCTTTATTGCCGGTGATGATGAAGATGGGGACCGAGGGTGGATGAGTCGGTTTATCCGAGTGAGGACTGTTGATATTATTCCCACGAAGTTCCAGCCGTTTCCTGAGAAATGGAATCCTAACGTAAGTGATATGTTGTACTTTGTCATTTTTTGTTTTTGTTGGAGTTAGACTCTTGTAAGAATGTTTTCTTGCTTTCTCTGCAGCGATCCCGTGGTTGCCATATGAGGTCCCCGATTTGGCGAATTAGACTCGGAAGCTGGCAGCTTGCTCGACTTACGATGAGCATAAGTGGCGAGACCTGTCGAAGGGTGGATGGGAGGCAAAACACCATGGTAAGTGTCGTATGATTCCTTTCTTAAGGAACATTTCCCTTTGTGTTTACTAACATCTATGCTGCAGGAATTGGATAACTTTCCGAGATAAGAATGTGCCCTCCTAGAGAGGAGGAAGGATCGTCGGCTTCGGGGCCGAGGAGTGATAATAAACGGAAGGGATCCTCGAGAGACGAGGATACTCATAGTAAGGCGGGGCCTTCCTGGAGGCATAAGGAAGATGCTGCCACCGGGGAAAACTTTATATTCATCGGTCGCTATACGAGCGGTGGTGCAACCGGAGAAGGTAGCACCACGCAGGCGGCCAGGACCGAGAAGTCTCCTGAGGCAGCTGAGCCTTCTAGACCCGGGGTTTCTATCCTCGGGGGGGGGGGGGGGGGGGGGGGGGGGGGGGGGGGGGGGGGGGGGGGGGGGGGGGGGGGGGGAATGTTCCTCGAGAAGGAAGGAGTGAAGGTCCTTCGGCATCATATTCTTCTCCCATCGAAGGTACTTCGAGGGATATCCAGGGCTAGGGGCCGCTTGGATCAAATGGGGTTCCGAGTGATTGCGTCCCCATTCAGAGGGAATCAACTAGGGCCAGTTGATGCACGCTCGGCCTTTGAGGAGGCTCAACGACTTTGCTCTGTGGTAAGGTTCGGTAACCTTTTGGTTTTTTAGCTTCACATTTTTGTTCTTCTAACCGGACCTTCTTTCCCACAGGCATTCGACAAACTCAAGTCCGAGTTGCGAAAAGACTTGGACAGGGAGAAATTCCTCAGGCTTCTCTGTGATAAGAGAGCAAGAAAGTTGATAAATCTTCGATCAGAGTTGGATCGGAGCCAAGAGTATGAGGGCAACCATGAAAGACAGGTAACCTTTATGGTAAGGGTACACAACCTTCCTTCTCCGTCTTTAAAGAGCTAACTCTTTGGTATTTCAGTTGCAGAAAAAGGCGGAAGCGCTGGAACGCCTTTGGGGCAAAGTCGGTCAGGTCAATTATGAGTACAACGAGCTAAGGGATCAGATAGATGCCCATGTTGCGTCCAAGAAGAGTGCTTTGGCCAAGGCTTCTGCCCTCGAGGTGCAACTTCGGAATGCTCGTGAGAACAGCTCGGTCCAGACAAGCAGGATTGTAAGGCTCGAGTCTGATCTTCTGAAGATGAAGGCCGAGGTCGTGGACGCCCGGGCTGAAGTTGAAGAGGTTCGAGCTAAGGCTGATAAGAAGTGGCCGTCTATTTAAAAGACGATGCTGATGCTCGGGCTGAGTTGAGGGGGGCTTCCGATCGGGAGAGCAGAAGCAATGAATACACCCGATGCAGATCCCGAAGGGAAACCCTCGAGGAGATCCACGCTAGGGGCTTCGATCTCTCGGGAGAGATAGATCAAGCCAAGGCGGATGAATACGACGCCAAGTTCCTTGTATCCGATGCCGAAGATAATGAGGAAGAGGCCGATGGAGCCGTAGTCCCCGAGGAGAAAGTAGACTAGGCTTTTCCTTTTCGATTCTGTGTATAGAGCTCTTAGAGAGCATTGTAAATGAAGCCTTATATTTTTTCACATATATAAAAAAAAACTTCGAGTTTTCCCTTTATATAAGTTTCACTTTCTTGTGCCTTTGCTTCAGTTTTATATCTTGATGCTTGTCAATAATTGGTCCAATGAGTAGGACTTCGGAGTGGAACTTGGGGTTTGATGTTCGATGAGCACTAGTTGATAGTTAACCGCTTAGGGTTCAGCCCTCGAGTCAAATTCTGACTCAGGATCATCAACCCTTAGGTTTTTAAATTGGCCCTTAGGCTGTTCAAGCTGGACCTTAGGCTCTTACGTGTTGGCCCTTAGGCTTTTTTAGATCGGCCCTGAGGCTCTTTAGGTTGGCGCTTAGGCTCTTACGCATTTTCCCTTAGGCTTGTTTTAGATCGGCTCTAAGGCTCTTTAGGTTGGCGCTTAGGCTCTTATGCATTGGACCTTAGGCTTGTTTTAGATCGGCCCTGAGGCTCTTTAGGCTGACGCTTAGGCTCTTACGCATTGGCCCTTAGGCTTGTTTTAGATCGGCCCTGAGGCTCTTTAGGATGGCTCTTAGGCTCTTACGCATTGGCCCTTAGGCTTGTTTTAAATCGGCCTTGAGGCTCTTTAGGCTGGTGCTTAGGCTCTTACGCATTGGGTCGGTACGACCTCTAATATGGCTATATTTTTCCCTTGTTAAAGACTTTTGAAGTTTTTGTGTTCGTCCGACTCTTCGATGGCTCGATAAGAACCTCGATTATTAGCCGATATATGACGACATATGAGCGCCTCGGGAGGTTTGCTTGGAGGCTGATTGTTTCAAATCCTTTTCATTGTTTGGAGCTGATATGATCGAAACTCGTTTGCTTATGTCGAGGGTAGCCTTATTAACCGGTTCTTTTCGAAGTGATTTCGAAGTATTTGAAGGTATGTTATTTTATGGCGATGGTCGAACATCTCCGAGTTGTGTTAGTTTGGCCGGAGCCTTATGACCACAGTCATTGTGTTTGGCCGTAGCCTTTTAGTCCCCGAGTGAGGTAGTCTCAACGTCTATATCAAGGGTATGCCTTTTAAGGGGTCTTACAAGTTCGAATATATAGCCTTGGCTTTAATATCGGGATTATGTCTTTTTAAGGTCATACAAATTTGGACATGCCTTCCTTGAGGTCTTACAGATTTGGACATGCCTTGCTTGAGCTCTTACATATTTGGAAACTCCTTACTTGAGGTCTTATAGATTTGGTGTTTCCTTACTTGAGGTATTACATTGTTTGATGTTGCCTCATCGAGGGCTTACGTTGTTGGTTTTGCCTCATGGAGGGCTTACATTGGTGCCTCATGGAGGGCTTTCGGGCTCGAAGTTGCCCGATTGGAGTCTTACGGCTTCGAGCTTTCGGAGGCTCAATGAGCGGACTGTCGATAGCAGGCCCCGAGTGCTCGAGAATGCGTGAGGGTTTCTGGCCTTTGAGCTGCTTCTTGCAAAAATAACAAACTTTTTTGAAAACGCAAAGCTTTTGGTGATAAAAAATACTCCTCTGATTACTTGCTACAAATATACATGTTTTCGTCGTCGAGGGTTCGATTATTTTATGCGGACACGGTTCATTTGACCGTTTCTCCCGATACATCATTCTCCTGTCGAGAGCCTCTTTGGCTCATTTCGATTTCTTCGAGGAGGTGATCTTCTGGGGGGATGCCCCCTAGTATTTGAGGTTTATTGAAAAGAAGCCTTGAATACTTGTTGAGTCCCCCTTAGGTAGAATATAGATGTTGCCTCGTTAAAAACCTCATTGGTAAAACCCATTTGGGATAAAATCCGACCTAAGGGAAAAAGAGCGTAACACATGCTTTAAAACCTAAGGTCTTCAAGCTGGAAGGTTCTTCGATTCTTCTAATCAGACACCTGCACACAGGTTAGTGTAAAACGTAAATAAAAAGGGAGAGGGTTATACCTTAGCAGTGATGGCGTTTGAGCCTCGATATGCTTCAACTTCTTGTTCCGAGGACGCGGCACAGTCCTTTATTAGTTCATTCGGGTGTAGCCGAGGATGTAGTTTATGATTGCTACTTGGCTGTTTGCTTGTCCTTTGGCTCCTTCGATGTAGAAGACATCGATATCGGTGCCGCATCGTGCACCACGGACATCTCTCTTGCTGAGGATGATCTCTCATTTCGTCATTTCGCTCGCCATGTTGAATCCATTGAGGACTCGAGAGGCGGGCACGATCTGGTCAAGCAGTCCGAGCTGCTTCACCACCCTCGACCTGATTATGTTGTCCGAGCTACCTGGGTCCACGAGCACACGTTTAATTTTAAATTTATTCACAAGAAAAGAAATTACCAATGCATTGTTATGGGGTTGAGATAGGGTCTCGGTGTCCTCTTCGCTGAATGTGAGAGCGTCCTTGGGTATGTAACTCCGAGTTCGCTTTTCCCTGGTGATGGATATTTTTGTTCGTTTGACAATGGGTTCTCGTGGGATGTCGATTCCTCCAATGATCATGTGGATGACGTGTTGTGGTTCTTCTGTTTCATTTTTCCTGATCGCCGCTCTTTCCCGAAATTTATTTTTAGCTCGGCCGCTGAGGAACTCTCGGAGGTGCCCTTTGCGGATTAGTCGAGCTACTTCCTCTAAGAGATGTCTACAATCTTCGATCATATGACCGTGTGTGTCATGGAATTCGCACACAAGGTTAGGGTTCCTTTGCGAAGGATCTGATAGTATGAGGTTTGTCCACCTGGTATCTTTGATTTTACCTATGGCCGATATGATGTCTGAAACATCAACGTTGAAGTTATACTCAGATAACCGGGGTGCCTCCACTGTCCCTGTGTGTCTGTCGAACCCGGCTTTGTTCGCGAGTCCCCGAGAATTCTGACCTCGATCCACCCTCCGGTCGTTTCGACGTAGATTGCTCCTTGGGGCGGTTCTTCGATCTTCGGTGTATGGTTGGTACCTTTCCTTGTTTGGCCTTAATTACTTTGCTAGGAGCCTACTAGGATACATTGAGCCCAAGGGGGCCCCCGGTTGATCGTCCTCAACCCTGATCTTTGACTGATACCGATTGTGGACATCCGCCCAAGTTACGGCGGGATATTCAACCAAGTTCTGCTTTAGCTGCTTCGAAGCTATCGAGCTCCGTTCGTTCAAACCTTAAGCGAAGGCTTGCACTGCCCATTCATCTGAGACTGGTGGTAATTCCATTCGCTCCATTTGAAAGCGAGATACGAACTTCCGTAGCATCTCGTTTTCTCTCTGTTTGATTTTGAAGACGTCAGATTTTCTTGTAGCAACCTTGATGGCTCTGGCATGAGCCTTTATGAAAGAGACTTCCAGCATGGCAAACGAATCTATTGAATATGGGGGTAGGTTGTGGTACAACATCATGGACCCATTCGACAGCGTTTCTCCGAATTTATTCAACAGGACGGATTCAATCTCGTCGTCCTTCAAGTCGTTTCCTTTCACAGCACAAGTGTAAGCAGAGATGTGCTAATTGGGGTCCGAGGTCCCATTGTACTTCGGGAGATCGGGCATTCTGAATTTCTTCGGGATGGGCTTTTGAGTAGCATTGTCACGCCCCAAAATCGAGGGACGAGACCGGCGCCTAACCGGATGAACCCAGTCAAGCGGACCTGGATTGCCTTTCCTGCCCAACGTATTAACCCGTGTTCATAACATACATTATTTCATGTGAGTTAGCCGATTTTCGATCCAAAGTACATTTTACAACATGTCTCCATTTGTTTCCTCTTTTAGCATTTCAATGATTGATATCCAAACATACATAATACATTCATAACTTTCCAACATCATCCACGGTTCCGAGTACGTATTGTTACTACCCAAAAATACATATATACACCCACATTATGTCTACGTAGCCTCTACGAATACTAGGGGTTTTACATAACTTGCCGGCAACAAGGCCCCGGCTATACCTTTACAACATAAACAAAAAAGGGTGGTATAATCCACACACGACACCGAGGAGAAGAGGGGCTCACCATAACTGCTGAAGAGATGAAGAGGAGGCACCACTAACGACGGGCTGAGCTACCTGTTATGGACCCACCTACATCCATATAAAAGATGTAGCGCCCCCGACAAAAGGGATGTTAGTACTGTGGAATAGTACTAGTATGTATGAACAAACTTTACCCTAAGTACAATCAATCAATACATAGATAAGAGGCAGTTAATAGAACCAACAAGTATTGCACAGAACCAGAAACAACCAAAATCAAGAGTTTCATAGTTTTCCCTTTTCAACACCACCACATTCAAGAGTTTCACAGATTTTCATTTCAACGGGATCACATTCTATCTTTAATATCTCGGCGACCCTTATTACCTCGGTCACCCTTATCACCTTCTCTCACCCTTATTACCTCGTCCACCCTTATTACTCCGTGTTGCGGCGTGCAACCCGATCCCACCAGACAATCATATTTTCATGACAAAAATCCCCAACAGTTAGATCACAAGGATCTTCATTACAAGGAACACAAGTTCATATCAACAATTCACCATACGGGCTCAAGGAACAATGATTCTCACCAAGTAGTAATTCATGTATGGTGTTGCCATAATCATTTAACTCAATAAAATCAGTCCATATTTACTTTCATCATTTGCTACACAGCCTTTAGCACTTTGATACGTTCAACAATGTATTTAATAGCAGCATCAACCAGCAATTCAATCACAAAGATTCTCATCATCAAGGATATTCATTCGTACAACCAAATAACCATGTGAAATCAAGGCCACAAAAATCTTTATCCAACAGTGAGTCATATACGGTATGCCATCAACATATAGCTCAATTAGTTATCCACGTTTCCTTTCCATTATTTACTACACATCATTTAGCACTTAGATACATTCAACAATTGGATTTGTTATCATTTCTTTCATTTGGTAGTACATCCTTTCATACCGAGGTATTCAACAGTTAACGAGCTTTGCACAAGATAGAGTAAGCACAAGGAATCGCAATTTTCACAATCTCATATAGCACGGTGGTATGGCAATCAACTAGGACAATCAGAGAATAGAATCTTACGTCTCAACACATTAGAACAATCAATTCACATATTCTCAAATAAAGTACACATACTGTATGCTCGAACACCAACAAGAAGATTCTACAAAGGTTAAAGTTAGCCATACATAACTTGTGTCGAATTTTTCCCTTTTAATTTCTATCACAAATCACCGAACCGTCAAGCAACATCAATCTAATTCATAACGTAACACATTCATCTTAGAATTGGGAATCATGAACACAATTTGAACTTGCTTAGGCGTTTCATCGAATGTTATGTGACCCCTTAGATTACCAACCCCTTCTTTGTGAATATTTACTCTAACCCACTTCCTTTTACTAGATTGTGGTAATTAATGGACATGCATGAAAGGTCCTTTACTTTAATCTTCAAGGATCCATTTAGGGAAGTTCTACTTATTAACCAAAATCTTGAAGTTTAAGGGAAATGGGGTGGGGACTTACCTGTTCGAATGAAGAAGAAGACAATGACTCGAAAATTTCCGGGCTTGAGTGATAGTGGAAAATCAAATGGATGATGTTGAAACTCTCTCTCTCAATAACTCTCTTTTTCTCTCTCTATTCTTAGTCAGAAAAATTTTAAAAATGAAGGGGAGGGGTATTTTATTGAGCAGGGGGTCGGGTTTTAAAATTAGAATTTAGGAGCTCCGAACCGAAATGCGGTCAGGAATGCGATCGCATTCCTGCTATGCGGTCTGCATTCCTGTCGCATAATGGCCCTCAAAATGGGCCAAAACTAGAAACATTCTGCCCAGGTATGCGACCACAATGCGGTCTGCATACCTGTTATGCGACCACAATGCGGTCTGCATACCTGTTATGCGATCGCATAGTGCGTCGCATAACCTCCCTCGCCAAAAACCATGGGGCGAGAATGCGACAGCTATGCGGTCGACATTACCAAAATGTGATCGCATTCTGGACCGCATAGTTGTCCTCCATTTGGACAGTGGACTGTCCAGGTATGTGACCACTATGTGGTCTGCATACCTGTTATGCGATCGCATAGTGCGTCACATAACGCGCAATTCCTGGAAAATTTTATCTTTCAAATTCCGGGGTACTTTTAACTCAAAATAGGTCCATTTTATGAATTTCTACAGTTATACAACATGAGGACCTATTCGGGCATTATTTTAGACATAAAATTTTACGGGTCTTTACATCCTCCCCCAATTAAAATCATTCGTCCTCGAATGAGGATCGATAAATCATTTGGTTTTGAAAACACATTATGGCAACCTCCAAATTTTCACTAACTCCGATAATTTCGGAAAATTTCGCCAGAGTTTCCTCTGTAATTAGGCCTACCTACCTATCAGAGAACCCCCGAAACACATTTCCAATTTGATGCTACATAATGCAGTTATTTTAACAACTTGTATATAACCTTGTTACCTCAACAACTTGCATATATTCAATTGCTTCCACATGCCATATATATACTTCAATAAATCCTTACCAATCTACACCTCTATTAATCTTTTAACCATCACATGAGTTTCACACTTCCACTATCCCATTAAATCATACATAATTCAATTTCTTCAATCCTGCTTATACATAATTTAGTCAACACCACAACGTCCATATCATCTAACTACCACATGAATTGCACAAAATTTTAGCTTGCTACAAAGAGCGGCACATTACTCAAATAATCACAACATACGCAAATATGGCACAACTTGAGATGTTACAATAACAAGGAAGATCAAGAGAGTGAAGTGTTCTTGCACAAAGTTAAACACAAAGGTGTATTCACTTAGAGATGGAAGTTCTCACGATCACTACTAGACTTGTTCAAACAAATGGGGATATTTTTCTTTCATTTCATTCTACGCTTCCCACGTGGCTTCCTCGACTCGCTGACTTCGCCATAACACTTTAACAGAAGCAATTTCTTTGTTCCTCAACCTACGGACTTGCCTATCAATGATAACAACCGGAACCTCTTCATACGATAATTCTTCTTTAACTTCGATAGTCTCAACTGGCACGATGGCGGATGGATCTCCAACCACTTTCTTCAACATAGACACATGGAATACCGGGTGCACTAATGACATTTCAGGGGGCAATTCCAGCCTATACGCGACTTGCCCTATCCTTTGAGTAATCCGACACGGCCCGACATACCTAGGGCTCACCCCTTTCATGGGAGATACCTTCAAGAATACCCAATCATCTACTTGAAACTCTAAATCCCTAAGACGAACATCCGCATAGGATTTCTGACGAATCTGAGCAGTTTTCATCCTCTCCTGAATGACTCTAACTTTTTCCATAGCTTGGTGCACAAGATCTGGTCCTAACAATTCTGCCTCACCAACCTCAAACCATCCGACCGGAGACCTACATCTCCTTCCGTACAATGCCTCAAATGGGGCCATCTGAATACTAGCATGAAAGTTGTTATTGTAAGCAAATTCTATAAGTGGCAAGTTATCATCCCAACTACCCTTGAAGTCCAATACACAAGCCCGTAACATATCCTCAAGCACCTGAATAGTCCGCTCCGCTTGACCGTCCGTCTGTGGGTGGAAAGTTGTGCTGAGATTTACCTGAGTACCCAAACCTTGCTGAAATTTCCTCCAAAAGTTAGCTGTGAACTGGGCCCCTCGATCCGAGATAATAGAAACTGGAGTGCCATGAAGTCTGACTATTTCCTTGATATACAACTGAGCGTACTGTTCTGCAGTATCGGTGGACTTGACTGGCAAGAAGTGAGCTGATTTCGTGAGTCGATCCACTATCACCCAAATTGAGTCGAACTTGCGTTGAGTGCGAGGTAACCCTACCACAAAGTTCATTTGATCATCTCCCATTTCCACATCGGTATTTCCATAAGCTGAGTCAACCCACCGGGCCTCTGATGCTCGGCCTTCACCTGCTGACAATTCGGACATCTAGACACAAATTCCGCCACACCCCTCTTCATACCATTTCACCAATAGATCTCCTTGATATCGTGATACATTTTCGTAGAACCTGCGTGAACAGAATACCTGGAATTATGAGCCTCTGCCATCACTCTTTCCCGGAGATCATCTACATCTAGAACACACAATCTCCCTTGACTCCGCAAGACACCGTCCTCATTGCCAAGTGAAAATGCTGAAGTTTTGTGATTCAAAATTGCTTCCCTCAATTGTATCAATGCTGGATCTCTGAATTGTTTTTCCTTGACTTCCGTTACAAGCAAAGATTCCGCTCCATTACGCACCACGACATTCCCCTCACCTGAGGTCGAAAGACAGACCCCAAGACTGGCCAACTGATGAACCTCTCGAGCCAAAGGCCTCTAACCGGCTTCTAAATGTGCCAAACTACCCATGGATTTCCCACTAAGAGCGTCGGCTACCACATTCACCTTTCCTGGATGGTACAAAATATTCATATCATAATCTTTGAGCAATTCTAACCACCTTCGCTGCCTTAAATTCAACTCCTTCTGTTTGAATAAATACTGAAGACTCTTGTGGTCTGTGAACACGTCCACATGGACCCCGTAAAGATAATGCCGCCAAATTTTCAATGCAAACACAACCGCTGCGAGCTCTAAATAATGCGTCGGATAATTCTTCTCGTGATTCTTGAGCTGTCTTGAAGCATACGTTATAACCTTACCACACTGCATCAACACACACCCTAAACCAACTCTCGAAGCATCACAATAAACCACAAACCCCTCCGATCCTTCTGGCAAGGTCAACGCTGGTGCCGAAGTCAATCTTGACTTTAATTCCTGAAAACTCTTTTCACAAGCATCGGACCACTGAAACCTAACTGCTTTCTGCGTCAACTTAGTCAATGGGGAGGCGAGAGTAGAGAATCCCTCCATAAATCTCCGCTAATACCCAGCTAGACCCAAGAAACTACGAATCTCTGTCGGGGTCGTTGGTCTAGGCCAATCCTTTGCCGCTGAAATCTTTTGGGGATCAACTTGAATCCCTTCCCTAGAAACAACATGGCCCAAAAAGGTGACTGATTCTAGCCAAAACTCACATTTTGAAAACTTTGCATACAACTGGTGCTGATGAAGAGTCTGCAGAACTGCCCTGAGGTGATTAGCATGATCTTCCTGACTTCGCGAATAAACAAGGATATCATCAATGAAGACTATCACGAAGGAGTCAAGAAACGGCTTGAAAACCCGATTCATAAGATCCATAAAAGCTGCTGGGGCGTTGGTTAGCCCAAAAGACATTACCAGAAATTCAAAGTGCCCATAACGAGTCCTGAAGGCGGTCTTAGGAATATCCTGCTCCCTGATCTTTAACTGGTGGTACCCTGACCGTAAATCAATCTTTGAGAAGAACCTAGCACCTTGCAACTGATCGAACAAATCATCTATCCGAGGCAGCGGATATTTATTCTTGATGGTGACCTTATTGAGCTGCCGATAATCAATACACATTCGAAGCGATCCATCTTTCTTTCTGACAAAAAGAACCGGTGCGCCCCAAGGCGACACACTTGGCCGAATGAAACCCTTTTCTAATAGATCTTTCAATTGCTCCTTTAACTCTCTCAATTCTGCTGGCGCCATTCTGTAAGATGGAATAGATATTGGTTGCGTAGCTGGCAATACATCAATCCCGAAATCAATCTCTCTATCTGGCGGAATCCCAGGTAACTCATCCGAAAACACTTCAAGAAACTCATTCACTACCGGCACGGACTCGGGAGCAGGCACCTCTAAGGTGGTGTCCGCAACCCGGACCAAATGAATGCATCCCTTCCTGATCATTTTGGAGGCCTTAAGATAGGAAATAAACCTACCTCTCGGCACGACATCATTCCCTTTCCATTAAATAGCTGGTCCATTAGGAAACTCGAGCCTCATAATTCTTGTTCGGCAGTCGAGTTTAGCAAAGCATGAATAAAGCCAATCCATTCCCATGATTACATCAAAATCTAACATCTCTAATTCAATAAGATCGGCCGTGGTATCTCGACCAGACACCGTGACAACACAATTCCAATAGACTCGTGCAGCCGTAATAGAATCACCAACCGGAGTCGACACTGAGAACGGCTCAAGAAGCTGTTCGAGTTCTATCCCAAAACTCGAAGCAATAAATGGAGTAACATATGACAAACAGGACCCCGGATCAATAAGAGCATAAACATCAAGCGTTTGTACAGACAGAATACCTGTGACAACATCTAGAGAAGCCTCCGCACTCTGGAGACCACTCAAATCATAGAACCGACTGGGTCCCCCTTGACCCCGTGCTCTACCCCTAGCTGCACTTCGACCTGCTAGAGCTGGATAGCGTGCTGAAGATGTAGCGGCTGAAGAACCGGACGGCTGAGCAGTGCCCCTACCCGTGCCCTGACTAGGCGCACGATAATTCCACTGAGTATGACCCATCACTCCGCATCTGAAGCATACCGGAATATCCAAGTAACATGGCTCAGAATGGAACCTCCCACACTTAGGGCATGGGGCCCTCCGCTGCTGCTGAAACCTCCCACCAGAACGACCTGACTGGTGGAACCTCCTGCTATCTGAACCGGGCCCAAAGCGACCTCCCTGCTGATAACAGTGCCCTGATGGCGGCGCACTGGCTGAGGACTGAGATGGCCCTGATGACCCTCTCCCGAGAGCTGATCTTCCACCTCCAACTGGGATTCCAGGGTTGCCCGTTGACCGGGCCCTACTACTACCCTCTCTCTCCATTCTTATCTTCAATTTCCGAGCCTCTGTAGCCAGGGAAAAACCCACAATCTTCCCGTAGTTCATATCTGAATGCAAAGCAGCTGTAGCAGCCTCATTGACAACCAAGGGACCAAGGCCCTGAACAAACCGATGAACTCTGGCCTCCATGGTCGGCATCATGTGGGTAGCATACTTGGACAAGCACACAAACTCCATATGGTAATCCCACACACTCATGTGGCCCTGCATAAGGACCTCAAACTCTGCAGCATGGGTTGCCATAGTCTCGGTAGGCAAGAAATGATCCATGAAAGCATCTACAAACTCGACCCACCTCGCCGTTGGGCTCCCCTCTCCATGGGAACTCTCCCACATCTCAAACCATGAATATGCTGCTCCCTTTAGACGATAGGAAGCCAACTCAACTCCCTATGTTTCAGTAGCCTTCATAATAGCCTTCATAACCCGGAGAGTCTTGTACATTTCATCTATAAAATCTTGAGGATCGGCCTCTGGGTCGGTGCCTGTGAACTCTGGAGGGGCTAACCGCAGAAACTGGTTGACCCTAGAACCTGAAGAATCCCCTTGCTCGCTAGAGGACGCAGGGGCAGTCTGAGATCTTTGGGCCTGGGAGGCCACTAAATGAGTCAACATCTGAATAGCTCCCATGAGGTCCCCATCAGAAATATTGGGACCGGAAGCTGGAACTAAGGAAGGATCAGGAACATCAGCGGGAGGGATTTCAGTACCCTCCGCTGGAGCTGGAAGAGGGATAGACTGGCCTGGCACGGAGGATTCAGGCAGATTCAAGGTCGGGGAATCGTTCTCACTCGCACCATCGGATAAGGATGTATGGCCACACTTGGGGTGGCATTGGCCTCTAGACCGAGCCGAGCTCTCTTCTTGGGCGCCATTTACTGAAAATTAGGACAATGCACGAATTAGATAGAGACCTTCTCACCTTTCACTTCATCGCACGATACAGAGTAACAATGAAAGGGTATTTTCCTAAATGTCCATGCAGCCCCCTAATTATAGATGTGGTCGACAACACACCGATAAGAAGGGCTCTACTAGACATGGCTCCGAGACATCCTAGGACGCTTTTAAAACCTTAGGCTATGATACCAAGTTTGTCATGCCCCAAAATCGAGGGACGAGACCGGCGCCTAACCGGATGAACCCAGTCAAGCGGACCTGGATTGCCTTTCCTGCTCAACATATTACCCCGTGTTCATAACATACATTATTTCGTGAGTTAGCCGATTTTAGATTCAAAGTACATTTTACAACATATGTCCATTTTTTTCCTCTTTTTAGAATTTCAACGATTGATATCCAAACATACATAATACATTCATAACTTTCCAACATCATCCACGGTTCCGAGTACGTACTGTTACTACCCAAAAATACATATATACACCCACATCATGTCTATGGAGCCTCTACGAATACTAGGGGTTTTACATAACTTGCCGGCAACAAGGCCTCGGCTATACCTTTACAACATAAACAAAAGAGGGTGGTATAATCCACACACAGCCCCGAGGAGAAGAGGGTCTCACCACAACTACTGAAGAGATGAAGAGGAGGCACCACTAACGGTGGGCTGAGCTACCTGCTATGGAACCACCTACATCCATATAAAAGATGTAGCGCCCCCGGCAAAAGGGACATTAGTACTGTGGAATAGTACTAGTATGTATGAACAAACTTTACCCTAAGTACAATCAAGCAATACATAGATAAAAGACAGTTAATAGAACCAACAAGTATTGCAAAGAACCAGAAACAACCAAAATCAAGAGTTTCACAGTTTCTCCTTTTCAACACCACCACATTCAAGAGTTTCACAGATTTTTATTTCAACGGGATCACATTCCATCCTTATTACCTCGACCACCCTTATTACCTCGGCCACCCTTATCACCTTCTCTCACCCTTATTACCTCGTCCACCCTTATTACTCTGTGTTGCGGCGTGCAACCCGATCCCACCTGACAATCATATTTCATAAAAACCCCAACATTTAGATCACAAGGATCTTCATTACAAGGAACACAAGTTCATATCAACAATTCACCATACATGCTCAAGGCACAATGATTCTCACCAAGTAGTAATTCATGTATGGTGTTGGCACAATCATTTAACTCAATAAAATCAGTCCATATTTACTTTTATCATTTGCTACACAGCCTTTAGCACTTTGATACGTTCAATAATGTATTTAATAGCAACATCAACCAGCAATTCAATCACAAAGATTCTCATCATCAAGGATATTCATTCGTACAACCAAATAGCCATGTGAAATCAAGGCCACAGAAATCTTTATCCAACAGTGAGTCATATACGGTATTCCATCAACATATAGCTCAATTAGTTATCCACGTTTCCTTTCCATTATTTACTACACATCATTTAGCACTTAGATACATTAAACAATTGGATTCATTATCATTTCTTTCGTTTGGTAGTACATCCTTTCATACCGAGGTATTCAACAGTTAACGAGCTTTGCACGTGATAGAGTAAGCACAAGGAATCGCCATTTTCACAATCTCATATAGCACGGTGGTATGGCAATCAACTAGGACAATCAGAGAATAGAATCTTACGTCTCAACACATTAGAACAATCAATTCACATATTCTCAAACAAAGTACACATACCGTATGCTCGGACACCAACAAGAAGATTCTACAAAGGTTAAAGTTTGCCATACATACCTTGTGTCGAATTCTTTCCTTTTAATTTCTGTCACAAATCACCGGACCGTCAAGCAACGTCAATCGAATTCATAACGTAACACATTCATCTTAGAATTAGGAATCATGAACACAATTTGAACTTGCTTAGGCATTTTATCGAATTTTATGTGACCCCTTAGATTACCAACCCCTTCTTTGTGAATATTTACTCTAACCCACTTCCTTTTACTAGATTGTGGAAATTAATGGACATGCATGCAAGGTCCTTTACTATAATATTCAAGGATCCATTTAGGGGAGTTCTACTTATTAACCAAAATCTGGAAGTTTAAGGGAAATGGGGTGGGGACTTACCTGTTCGAATGAAGAAGAAGATAATAACACGAAAATTTTCGGGCTTGAGTGATTGTGGAAAATCAAATGGATGATGTTGAAACCCTCTCTCTCAAGAACTCTCTTTTTCTCTCTCTATTCTTAGTCAGAAAATTGTTAAAAATGAAGGGGATGGGTGTTTTATTGAGCAGGGGGTCAAGTTTTAAAATTAGAATTTAGGAGCTCCGACACGGAATGCGGTCAGGAATGCGATCGTATTCCTGCTATGCGGTCCGCATTCCTATCACATAATGTCCCTTAAAATGGGCCAAAACTGGAAACATTCTGCCTAGGTATGCGACCACTATGCGGTCTGCATACCTGTTATGTGATCGCATAGTGTGTCGCATAACCTCCCTCGCCAAAAACCATGGGGCAAGAATGCGACAGCTATGCGGTCCGCATTACCAGAATGTGATCGCATTTTGGACCTCATAGTTGTCCTCCATTTGGACAGTGGCCTGTCCAGGTATGCGACCACTATGCGGTCCGCATACCTGTTATGCGATCGCATAGTGCGTCACATAACGCACAATTACTGGAAAATTTTATCTTTCAAATTTCGGGGTACTTTTAACTCAAAATAGGTCCATTTTAAGAATTTCTACAGTTATACAACACGAGGACCTACTCGGGCATTATTTTAGACATGAAATTTTACGGGTCTTTACAAGCAGTCGATGGGAATGGCTTTTGCACGAACTTCTTCGAATCCACACCCTTCAGAATCGGGGGTGCACCCGGGATCTGATCGACCATCGAGTTAGAAGTCTCCACCCTTTTGTCGTTAGCTTCTATCTTCTTTTCGCCTGAATCAATCCTCTTTGTGAGGTCCTCGAGCATTTTCATAATAGCGGGGTCGACTGCTGACCCGTTGTTGCTCGATCTTTCTGGTGCCTGTTCAACTCGAGGAGATGCTTCCGGTGGTGCATTGCTTGGGTTTTTTTGATGGCTTTGTAGCTGAGCAATAGCCATCTGTTGTGCCTGCAACATTTCAAAAATAACGTGAAGGCTAACCTTTCTTTCTTCCCGAGATGGAGTTTTCCGAGCTTCCTGTTGGTTTCCCCGGCGTATACTCCCTTCGGTACGGGAGATTATATCGACATGTTGGGAGTTGCGTGAGCCCACGTCCACGGAGATTGGCTCTGGTGCGTCCTCCGGGTTTTGCTGTGATGCACCGGCGCTTGAAATAGCCACAACGTTCTCTCCGTGGTCTTCAGGACCATTGTTTTCATGTGCATTTACTGAGTTAGACATTTTGACCTGAAATCAAAGATTCTTGGACAAGAAAAAGTGTGAAGAATAACTTGTGTTTTTCAATAAACCAGCACTAAAACAATAACTATTATTTTTAGCCCCACGGTGGGCGCCAAACTGTTTACCTTGAAAATGGTAATGACAATTATATTTGATTTTGTGGTTCCAAAAATATGTGATTTATTTTAATACT
Source organism: Nicotiana undulata (assembly GCA_005239495.1). NCBI lineage: Eukaryota > Viridiplantae > Streptophyta > Magnoliopsida > Solanales > Solanaceae > Nicotiana > Nicotiana undulata. The sequence goes on from ML276793.1 coordinate 19,974, forward strand.
AGCTGTTAAGTAATATATGCTAAGTGTGAGTTAGAAAAATGAGATAAAAACAAGAGATAGCGCAGATAGGCAAACCGAGCAGTGTTGAGACTGGGTCTCGAGCTGGCCGAGGCTGGGCCTCGAGGTCGAGCTAGTATGCTTAGTTGGGGGCGATCGATGGGGGATTAACAATATGGAGGGCATCGAAGATGGCCTTTTTACGATCAATTATGAGCAATAAATGAATAACACTGAATAAAACGCAATAAATGTAAGTAATAAATCAATGGAAAAATAGTAGAGTATGTTTAAGTTAGAGAGCAGAGAATGTTTTTGTTCTTGTATTGAATATCATGTGTCTTACAAGATGACAAAGGTCCCCTTTATATAGGAGAGGGGAATCCCAATATTGTAGATGTGTAATTATTACAAGGATATGCAGCTGGTACAACTATTTAATGTCTCGGTACGAACTTGTACTATTCTTGCAGACTTGGTCAGCTCTGACCACGTCCTTTGGGAATTCCCGCTTTCCATCGATGGCTATCAGTTCATACTGCCCCGAGGTCGGGCGTGGAGAATCCTCGATGTGCTCCCTAGGTGTCAAACCTCGAACTGTGCCTCGAGCCTTTTGAAGGCGGGGTATGGAATGCCATAATGATCATACAATCGGACTCTCCAATTTTATCCGTATACAAACATGTGATGTAATATATTTTTGTAAAGAATTTGTTTTTATCTTGTCTATACCGTATAATTTTCCAATTCCTTTTAACTCTAAAATCATTTATGCATAATTGACACGCGAATTCTGGTTATCTTCAACTTCCAACTCTTTTATTATCTTGGATATAGTTCTTTTCAAGTAGGGAGTCCTCTTCTTATCAAATATGCAATTTTTTCTTTCAGTGATTATTAGAAATAACTACTTGTAGATATATGCCTGCTCGATTTTAATCATAACATGTGTACAATATCTTTGGACCTGATTCATACATGTCCTTTATCAAAACCTAAACCTGTCAGGTCAACATAGATTCGATTGAACCCCTTGGCTCTTAAATAAGTGATGCCAGCATAATTGACACTCGTGTAGTCTACTCGATAGCAACGTTATGAGTGCCAAAACATTGCACGAAGACGGGCCATAATATAATTCTCTTGCTTACTCCTACTTCCTTCTCCATTGATATCTTCCCCTGGTTTAGAAGTAGAGGCGGGCCTACATTGTGGGTTGAGGATTCGCGTAACTCCTGTATATACATATTATATATATTTGTACATTTATATGAAATCTTAAATATTTTAAGTGTGTTTCTAGAAACAAAGTAGATGGACGAACTTATAACTTGGGCACTTAAATTTCGAATCCGCCTCTATCTAGAAAAATCAAGAAAAGTCTACACCATCGAGCAACATACATACAAATCCCACTAAACGTCAACCAAAATATAAAAAAATACTACGTTTCAATCTCCACTAAAATACAAACCTCATATTCTTCAACTTAGAAATCCATGCCACCGAGTTCCCTATAGGACATGCATGTTTAAAAGACCACATGAGACTTTGCCTATTAATTTCGTCACCTAAAAATAGAACTTTTTCTTATCTCATCTTATGAAGCCAAGTAGGATTGCCAAGTGCCTCTTTCTTCGTACTGCCTAGTGTACCTCTTTCTCACGTTTCTACCCCTTATTTGATACTTCCTTTATTGTTTTGTCTAGAAGTTTCCAGAGAATTCTTTAAAACCAGCAATACACATCAAGGACGGATTCACCTTCTGAACTACGGGTTCACGTAAATTCAATAAATTTTGTTTAAATATATTATAAAAAATTTATTAAAAATCTTTAAATATTAAAAATTTGAATGTGAATTCAGTTATTATTGAAAGTTACTTGACATTGTTGCAAGAACGCATAAACATTAAAATTTGAATCCGCCCTTATAACACACAAAAAAAGAGTTTCATTTCAATGTTGACTAAAATACAAATCCCTTTTCCTCACTTTTTCTATATTATTTTAGCACCCACCTGTTTAATACACCCTACACTATCTCCCTCATTTTTTCATCACTGTCACCATTTTCTTTCTATTCTTCTACTCTCTGCTTCTTCTGTTTCTTTTTTCATATTCCTTCTTAGTTACCCCCCCCCCCCCCCAAAAAAAATATGGCAGCACCTGGCTCATTTGGAAACAATATTAGTGTTGGTTCATTTGAGGCTTTTCTTCAAGGCTGGTTATTACGCCAAGAACAATTCTTGAATGAACTTATAATAGCACAAAACACATCTGATGAATCACAAGAGGGTGTTATTAAAAACCTTATTTCTGGTGTCTTAGCTCATTATCAAGAATACTTTGAAGAAAAATCAAGAATGTCTCATAGAAATGTATTCCACGTGTTTTCTCTTGCATGGTTTACTCCATTAGAAAGAAGTTACTTATGGATTGCAGGGTTTAAACCGGGTTTAGCTTTTTCCTTGGTAATGAATTTTGTAGATGATTTGAGTGAAAATCAAGTCGAGAGAATTAATAGGCTGAAATTTGAAACAAGGGTCCAAGAGAAGAATCTTATGGATGAGTTGGCCAAAATTCAAGAAAGTGTGGCAGCCCCTCCGTTTATGGGACCGGCACAACAGTTCGGAGCTGAACTCCTGCGAGGTATTGAATTGTATAACTATCTCATATAAAAGTTTAGTTTTTTATATAAAGCATATTTCGGCTTAGCTAGTAAAGTTTTGGGACCAGCCGTGGAAACGAAGAGGTTTGGCTATTTTTCTGAACCTCCCGGAATCTATGTGCACCGGACTTTTTTTTTTTTTTTTTTTTTTTTTTTTTTTTTTTTTTTTTTTTTTTTACTTTGATCCTTTCTTAATATTGTTATACCCAAACAAATTTGGTTGAAAATAAATGTTGTTTTAAGAAACCAAGAAAGCATTAGTAACTATTTTTTCTCAAAAATATGCTTCAATAAATGATTTTGTACAATCTTTTTAAAAACATTTTAATAATTATTATTCATTTTAAGGACAGATAAAAGATAATTTAGTTAAATAGTTGTTATATGATTTATGTCTCAACATGTTCATGACGTTTGAGCCTGATTTCCTTTTCACGTACCAAATAAAAAATATTGTTTTGGTAGTTGGATCATGGATGACCCTAAGGTTTGAACCTAGGACATTTTATCCACTCTAATTTCATTATATTTAAAAGTTTAAGCTATTAAAGAGTTAATTAAATAATGTCATAACAGGGGAAGATGGAGAAATAAGAGAAGCGGATGAAAATATAGAAACACTACGATCAGGTCTGGAGAATGTGATAACAGATGCAGATAGATTGAGGACAAGAACAGCAGAGAGGTTGGTGGGGATATTAAATCCTTTTCAGAGTTTGAGGTTTTTGACAGCTGCAGCACAACTTCAGTTGAGAATAAGGATGTTGGGAATGCACAGAGAAGCACAGAGACAGCAAATGCAAACTTTAGATGGTCGGTAGATTTTTAATTCACATTTTTTTCTTTTTTAAGAAGCTTTGTGTTGGTTTTGAGACTTGTTTGATAATAATTGTAAGATAAAGATTTTATTAATATTAGGCTTATGTTCTATTCAATGTTACTTGGTTCGTGTGGATTCTCGAAAAATAATGTGTTTTTGTAGATGTAATTACTTGATTCATAATTGCTTTCGTTAGATGTAAATATTTTGTTTAACTGCCTCTATGTAGCTTGTCTTTTTCATCATTACCCATTTATTACATGAAGGTGAAGTGCGAGTAAATGGAGAGTCGAATAAATTAAAGGAGTAATATCATGATTTTAGGATAAGTAAACAATGAAGTGATGGACCCCAAACAAACCCTTGTCTCTTCTTCTAACACTAATCACTATACTTGTTTTCTATCATACTGATGCCCTTTGTCCTTGGCTTTTTCTTAGTTTGCAGGATATATTTGGTTCATTCAAATAAGCTGGATTATGTCTGTCTGTGCCAACTTGCTCATATTGTTGGTTTCAAGTTTGAAATTGTGTGAGCTTGCTTTTATTGTCAATTCCAAATCCGGATAAGAAGCAGGTTGATAGTTAATACTTATAAAACTTGTCATATTATGATGAATCCTCATAGATTAAATAGGACAATTTAGACTTCCTTCTAAGGATGCAGTCTCAAATGAATATTACTGTCTTTTCTCTCTTTCAAGAGTTACAAAACGTAACTACAATATTCCTTCAGGCCTAGTGTTTCCCAGAAAGATTAATTGACCAAAAGCAAAAACAAAGAAACAAATTTGGAGAAAAACAGAAAGGTTCAAGAATTTGGAGGAGAAGAATGAAATACGTGGAGATGCGGGGTATCGATCCCCGTACCTCTCGCATGCTAAGCGAGCGCTCTACCATCTGAGCTACATCCCCGTTGGTGACCTTAGTTTTATTCTTAATATATTAATATACTATATCTATATCTTGATATGTAATAGAGCAACAAAACTATATGTTTCGTAACATCTTTGAATAATTTAGGAAAAAAATAATCCATACATGGTATTTATGCCAAATCAATCAGTACATCTTCTAAATATACTTTTACCTCTTGAATACAATTAATTAATATGTCTTTACACTGAGTGTCAGGCAAATATTTTTTTTCCCCATAATATTGAATAGTAGTTCTATGGTTGTCCATTGATCTCGAGTTAGGTGGGTTTCTACATTATTTTATTTTTTTCCATTTGTGTCTAAAATGATATCTTTTACGTTGCACTTGAATGTGAAATACAAATTAATTAAGGTAAAGTGAACAAACATAGATAGATGTCTTATCTTGTCAAATAATTATCAACTACCGATAATTGATGGTGAGAGGAAGACTTAGTTACTCTATTGTGTAGGAAACTATAATGTAGATGGCAGCAATTAAAAATACCAATAATATAAATGTGCTAGATGGTTGATCAATATTTTATAAACTACGAAATACAATTTGCAAGATGATTTATTCTTTACAACCGCTAGTTTTGGGATTGAAGGATGAATGATAAGTAAGCCTTCTTAATGCTGAGCTTCCCTTCCTGCACAAACTACTGTAATTCATTCAGAGGATCCATACTCAACAACTATCTTCCTAATAAGCCAGCATGCTTGTTTAGGAGTCAAGCATATTAACCAGACCCCTTCCTTTTATATAAAAGCTATGGATCCATTGTAACCGCCCATAACAATGTACATATGACTACTTTATTCCAGGTGGATAATTCGATTATATTCAAAAACCCCTACTGACTTTGGCGTAAACAACTTATCCCGCCGGTCTTTTTGAAGCTTCACTGTTCCCGGTCCATACAAAAATTCTGCAGACACTAGCGAATAATTTTATCACTTTCTTTGGTAGCAAGAATTACTCCCTCCCGTTCATAATAAGTAACAAATTTGCTTTTAGCACGTCCATTAAGAAAATACTAAATTTTATACAAAAATACCTAGTATGACTAAATTACCCCTAATTAAATATTTAATGTGAGGAGTAAGAAAACTTTTTAGGGATATGTACATAGGGGTTATTTTGTAAAAATAAATTGAATTCTTTCTTGATTACATAACTGGACACTTATTTTGAACCAAAATAAAAAGGGAAACTGGTCACTTATTGTGAACCGGAGGGAGTAATAAGAAGATATGGGGTAAATCTTAGCCAATGATAATTAACTCTAGATAGAAGAATTTTAAGTGAGTAATATCGGATGTGGTCAAGCTCGAGAATCCGTTAAGATCGTAAAAGATGTCAAATGTAAATAATGGGATAAGATACATTGGCCTAAATCAGCTTACCTTTCCTACACCATCACTTCACAATGTATAATAAAGAAGGATAAGAAGACGTACCATTAATGGCTGCGAAAATATATCTTTATTGATTCTGTAACGATGATTACAAAGATCCGCAACAAGGTTCTAGACATTGTTCCAAATTTTAAGTGTAAGCTTCCTAGAGAAGACTCAAAAAGTGAAAAAGCCCTCCCCCTCCATCGTTCTCTTCTCCTGTATATATACTAGGTGTTACCCTTTACCCAACGGTCCTTAACCGGTATACTGTAATTTGTTGTTGGCGCTTCAGGTAGACCTCCCTAAGCACCATAGCATGTGCTACGCCGTAGAGGCCTTATGATGATTTGACCTCGGCCGTGACCGAGACGTTCGTCGTTACGGCGTCTTGTATGCACAATCACGGCTTGACCACCTTCTTGCCAATCCCTTTTGATGCCATTCTCATATGGTAAGATTTCGACCCATACAGTTAGTCCCTCCGCCTATTGGGGTCGCCTTTAGGCGGACCTCGTCAATTCAAACACTTTGAGAAATCCGAGCGTTTTGGGCGATGGGCGAGCACGATGGGCGGACCTCGTCAATTCGGATACTTTGAGAAATCTGAGCGTTTTGGGCGATGGGAGAGCACCTCTTAGCGGGGCGACGATGTGACATTTCGAGAGTTTTGTCAGGCCAGTGTGTCAGTTGAAATGACATTAAATTCGTCAGGTGTCATTATGGAACACATTCATCGTGTGTCGCATCGTTTCCCGTGCCACTCCTGTAATTTTTGAAAAAGGCGGCGCTTCATTTCTTGAACTAGCGTATTTATGTCTCTATAAATAGGAGAATTTCTCATTCGAATGTAGCATTTCCCAAATCGTTCTCAAGAAGATCCTAAAAGCATTTGTTCTTCTCCCTTAGTTCTTCATATATCTTTTTTTCGCAGACAATCCCTGTGGTTGTTACCCTTTTGTTTTTACGTTCACGATCTGTATAATCATTTAAAGCGATGGCCAGTACTCTTCTAACCCTGACCGAGTTGTTGGTGCTCCGGTGCCGGAAAATGTCGTGCCTTCCCTCGACGAGAGATTGATTTTGGCGGAGGACGAGAGTTTTCCGATGGTGGATGAGGTGGTGCCCCGCCCAGGGAAGGAAATGACTGACTTCAATAGCTCTGCCGAAGATGAGCCTGAGCCCGTACTTTCTATGATGGATGCCGCAACACTCGCTTCATTCAAAGTTAAGTGGAGAATCCCTGAGCATATCGAACTCGTTCCGGAGGGAGGCGATATAGTACACATACATCGCCCAGGGTATTGCGCGTTCTACGCGTACCCTTTTATTATTGGGTACACGCTTCCACTTCCCTCACTGGCGGCGGACTTCTGCCGCTTCTATGAGGTGAGCCCGGCTCAGCTCATCCCGTACATATACAAACTCTTCTTAATGCTCATCGAGTGTGCGAGTTTGGCTGACCGTGGGGTTCCCCTTCGACACTTGCTTCATCTCTTCGTCCCCAGTTTCATAGGGGCACCATGCTACACCTCCGTCACCGAGGCACTAAGAGCCTGGTAATCGGAATGGACGACAAGACCAATCGTCACTTCTGGGAGAGCTTCTTCTACGTCTGCACGGAGCATGTGGTGTCTAACCCCGCCGGGTTCCCCGTGATGTGGAACTTTGCTTGTAGGTCTTTCTTTCCTTTTCCTTTTTTCACAACGCTGACCGGTTGTTTTCATCTAGTGATTTCTTTGATTGATTGTTGTTGTGTTTTTTTTTGTTGTTGCAACCCGAGAGATTACCCCCTCCGCAAGTTGATGATATTCGCGGGTGGGTGAGCTCGGTTCGACCTCATACGGTGGGAATTCGCACATGGCCATGCTTCCACGAGAGGTTCAGGCGTAGACCTTCCGCCGGTAAGTCGCCTTGTCTCGGTCTTAGTCATTTTACTCTTCGCTCTGTATTTTTCTTTGCTTCATATTTTGATTCGGTCGTATGTCTTATTGACAGGCCGGCGAGGGAAAAGAAGAGCAAGGGCTCCCGCTCTTGCTTTCCGTCAACCGGCTTCTTCTGCAAGGCCCGTACTTGGGGCGGCATCTGATGAGGGCGCGCAGAATCGGGGTACTTCGCAGGTTGAGTCTGTGTCCAGATCTGATCGTACAGAGTTACTCCTCTTAGCCTGGAGAGCAGTGCATGATAGGTTATCTGCTGACGACAAGATCACAATGTTTGGTGTGTATTTACCATCTGCCTGCTCCTGGTGTAATGCTTCTGGTATGAAAAATAGTGGGGAGATTGTCGACCACCTTTCCAGTGGTGGCCAATTTGCTCACACTATTTGGAGTTATTTCATTGGTCCTTTAGAGGTAAGGTTCGAGAATGTGAATATGAGAGGCCTGATCCTTAATTGCTGGAACTGTAGGACCAGGAATTCTGAGATGGCCTATGTTCTTAAGATTCTCCATCCTTTTGTGTTATGGGAACTCTGGAGATCTCGGTGTAGCTCAAAATATGGTGCAGAAAGACCTGTTGCTTCTAGATCTATCGCGCTTATTTCTTTCAACATTATTCATAAGGTGAAATCTAAATTTGGTGATAGTTGGGCAGATATCTGTCACCTAAGCAACATCTCCCTTAATGAAGTCAACTACTATAATCAAATGGATCAGACCCCTATCCTTTTAAGCTTATTAGTGATGGCTCATGTATAGATGGCATTTGTGGTGCTGGGGGTGCTAAGAGATAGTATGAGCAGATTTATTATGGCATATTCCAGGCCAATGGGAAGAGGTTCCAACAATTGGCAGAGGCATGTGCTCTGCTTTTTGGCATCAGACAGTGCATTCAAAGAGGTTATAAGTTGATAATTGGTGAGACTGATTCTCTCCTCCTCCATAATTGCATCACTAGCCCATGGTCTATTCCTTGGAGGATGAGTGGCACTGTTAGGCAACTGAAAGAACTGGTGGAAGGCCATGGTGTTATTACCACGCATTGTTTTAGAGAAGCTAACAGAGTCGCCGATAAACTAGCATCACTGAGCCACAACTCTATCGATGATTGCACTAACACTAATTTTGATGCAATGCCTCGTCAGGTTGCAACTTCCTTCGATTAGAGCCAAGAAGAGAAAATCAAGCGGCCTCGTCTTTGAGCCTCCTTGAAGTAACAGTGTTATTGTCACTTTAGTGTTTTTGGCTACGACAATTAGGTGTTAGGTGCTTTTGCTTCCAACTATATGTACAATACACTTTTTTGGTATAGACTATAGAAGGCAAGGTTATATCCTCCTCCATATGTACTCTCTTAAAAGGGACAATAACATCGTGTTTGTTCTAAGGAGAAAAAAAGAATAGGATATCTTTTTATATGAAAAAGTAACTTAATTTTAATTTTTTTATTTTATCCTAATAAGATAATTTATAATTATAAAAATATATAGTACTATGACTTTTTTAAATCATAAGCTTAAATAATATTTATTTTCTTCTTAAACCCAATCAAATCTCCATCACATGAGATGTAAGAAGTTGATAATTGTCCTTATTCTTAAAAAAAAAATCTAACATCAAATCTTACCAATTAACATTTAGCTTCTAAAGTGGTTTGAATTGATTTTGAGTTTCTCTTGAACAGCCTCTAGGCATATAAATTTTGCTTAAAAATTAAATCCATGAAATAATTTGGACTATATTTTAAATTCGAGATATATTGGTCCAAATAAATACTACGGGCTAATATAATTGAATTAATTATATAAGTCCAATATATATGGATTAAATAAATAAGTCATAATCCATTGGGCTAGCCCATTTAACTGGGTTAAAGTGATGAGCCCACTTTATTAGGCCCAATATGTCATTTTCTTAGAGGCCCAGTTCGGTGCCACGTGTCAAATGACGTGGCATGCCACGTCAAATGGAAAAGCCAATGGGATCATGTCACGTGTCAAAATGACAAGGCATGCCAAGTCAAATTAAAGGGCCAATGAAACAGCGCCACGTGTGCAAATGACATGTTCTGGCCAATCAAATGCGGTCATGTCACACTTCAATTTGATTGGTCGGAAAGAGTTTATTCTTATCATAACTCTTCCATCCCACAACTATAAAAGGGGTCTTCATAACTCAGAAAAGGGACCAGAAGTTATAACAAGAAGCAAGAGAGAGCTCGTGGATCAAACGCCACAAATTTCTCAACAAGTTTCAAGCTTCAAGCAATCAAGTTCAAGTTCAAGAAATCAAGCTCAAGCTCAAGAACGATGAACAATTCAAGTATTCAAGATCAAGAACGAAGTCAAATAAAAAACAAGGCGTTCAAGATCAAGGCTACTTGTTCGTGATACAATTCGTGGCAATAATCAAAGCGTTCGCGACGGATAAATCAAATTCAAATTCAAGATCAAGCTCAAAGGTCCTTGAATTTATACTATAAAAGTAGAATCAGAGGATTCATAAGATTGTACACTCAATTATTTGAAATAAAATACTACGATTGTTACAATATTTTTCGGTCTTGATTTTATTTTCTCGACGAAATTTATTGTCTACAAATTCTGGCACGCCCAGTGGGACAATCTCTATCTCTCATCTCTTCTTTTCCAAGTTCAAGAACAAGATCTAACAATTCGACCATGGAAGAACAACTTGAAAATTTGACCAAAACACTTGAGAAGTTGACCAAGTATATGGAGGATCGAGATACTCGCCTCAAAAAGTTAGCAAGTGATATCGAGATCTTAGCAGAAGCAAAATCAATTCAAGCACCTGTGGAGCTTTTCGAAGATAAAGAAGGGGGAGAATTCGCTGCGAGGCAAACCATCGTGGTCAAAAAGATCCAAGTTTCTTCGGAATGTCTAATTCATGTTGATCAATTGAAGGACTTCATCATGAGAACAATTGAAGATAAAATTGATCCTCCGATTAAATCTTCCCTCGCATATGCAAAGTCATACACACAACGGATTGATAACTTGAAGATGCCTACTGGATATCAACCTCCAAAGCTTCAAAAATTTGATGGAAAAGGAAATCCCAAGCAACATGTGGCGCATTTTGTCGAGACATGCAACAACGCTGGGACTTATGGCGATCATCTTGTCAAACAGTTTGTTCGTTCTCTCAAAGGTAATGCATTCGATTGGTACACATATCTCGAGCCTGGTTCTATTGATAGTTGGGAGCAGTTGGAGCAAGAGTTTCTCAATCGTTTATGTAGCACAAGAGACATCGTAAGAATGATCGAACTTACAAATACTCATCAAGGAAATGATGAGCCAGTTATTGACTTCATCAACCGCTGGAGGAGCTTAAGCCTCAACTGCAAAGATCACCTTAGTGAAACTTCTGGCATCGAAATGTGCATTCAAGGTATGAATTGGAGTCTTCGCTATATCTTACAAGGCATAAAGCCCAAAACACTTGAAGAACTAGCAACTCGTGCACATGATATGGAATTAAGTATTACTACAAGCGGAGATCAAAGGTTTCATGGCTTTGAGCCTCATGATGAAATAGAAGCAGAGGATGCTGAGAATGGGGGCAAATATTCATCCGAAGATGAAGCTGAAGAGTCCATGCATGTTGTAATGCTCCGTGACGCATGAGCCTAAACTGCACGTTGCAACGTTTCTCAACGCACGAGCCTAAACTGCAAGTTATACTGCTTCTTGATACATGAGTGTATATTGTATGTCACGAAGCTCCCCAATTTTGAACTGAATCTTTAAGGCATAAAGTTCTTCGAATTTGGGCAAAGTCTTCAAGTTGTAAAGCTCTTCAAAATTGGGCAAAGTCTTCAAGTTTCAAAGCTCTTCAAATTTGAGCAAAGTCTTCAAGTTGCAAAGCTCTTAAAATTCGAGCAAAGACTCAAGTCGAAAGCTCTTCGAAGTCGAGCAAAGACTTCAAGTCGCAAAGCTTTTCAAATTAGGGCCAAACTTTATGATGTAAAGCTCTTAAAATTTGAGCAAAGTCTTCAAGTTGCAAATCTCTTCAAATTCGAGGAAAGACTCAAGTCGAAAGCTATTCGACTTCGAGTCGAAAAACTTCTCAAATTAGAGCCAAACTTTAAGACGTAAAGCTTTTAAAATTTGAGCAAAGTTTTCAAGTTGTAAAGCTCTTCAAATTCGAGCAAACTGCTCAAGCTGCAATGCTCTTCAGCTGTGAGCTAAATCTTCAAGTAATGAAGCTCTTTAAATTTGAGCGGAACTTTAAATTGTTAGCTAAATCTTCAAGTTGCAACGCTCCTTAACGCATGAGCATAAACTGCATGTTACTCCTGGCCCGCAAGAGTATAAATTGTGCAAGATCCACAAAAAAGGCCCGCTAGGTTGAAAACTTCGAAAGAGACAGCCTAGGAAAAAGTTAGGACATCTAAAAATAAAGTCCGCTAGGTTGAAAACCTCGAAAGAGGCGGCCTAGGCAAAAGTTAGGAAGCAAAAAAAAAACCTCACCCATTTCTGAACTACGGTATGACTTGATCCTTTTCACCGAGGTACGTAGGCAGCTTAGAGTTTCATTCTGAGTTCAGTCGCATAAGTTCAAAAGATACATAACCCCTCAATCTTTGTCTGAATGAAATATGATGGAATGTAATTCATTCAATAAGTATTTAAAAATCGAGTTGGGATACCATTCTCTTGTTAAACTGTGTATCCCATTTGATTTAAGGGGGCAAGTCGCTATGGTAAATTGATATCTTCAATGAAATGATTAATATCTTTTTTGGAGGTTGCCAAGCATTTTCATTGAAGTCCAGCGATCCGTTATGCCTTCACATTCGCCAAACCTTCAAGTTATTATGGTCTGCCTTCATGACATTTCAAATTCAGAGAGACATGGACCCAAGATATTTGGTGAGAATGAAGATCTTGAATTTCAATTTTTTACAATTAAAAAGGTCTTACAATCTCAAGGCTCCCACACCAAGATACAAATATTTTGGTGAAGTCGCGCTAATTTGAAATTATCGGCATATCAGGAACAAAAGTTGACTTCAAAATATTATCTGAAACTATCCTTAAGGCATTAAATTTTGAATTTTGGATATGTTATAGATTTGGAAGTTAAGTTTCCAATGGATCAAACAGTTCATAATTTTGACGTTTCTACACCAAGATATAAATTCTTTTGTGAAACTGCGCAAATCTGAAACTATCAACGTGTCGGAATTTGAAGTTAGCTTCAAAATAATATCTGGGAATATCTCAAAGTTTTTGATTCCAAATTTGAGATATGTCTTAGATCTTGAAGTCTAGTTTTCAGGAAATCAAATGGTTCATAATTTCGACGTTTTTACGCCAAGATATAATTTTTTTTTGGGTGAAACTGCACAAATCTGAAACTATCAACATGTCGGAATTTGAAGTTAGATTCAAAATAATATCTGGGAAGATCTCAAAGTTTTTTATTCCAAATTTTGGATATGTCTTAGATCTTGAAGTCTAATTTTCAGGAAATCAAACGGTTCATTATTTTGACTCTCCCACTACAAGATATGAATCTTTCGGTACAAGAGCGTAAAGCTAAAAAATTATGCGACTAAGATAAAAGTCGGACGACGTAAAGTAAAAGAGAAGCTGAAATATTTAAGCCCTCGAAGTCTTCAAGTCTGTCGGTCTTCAAGTTGTTGTCTTCAGTCATATGAGTTCGGAAAAAAAAAATATTACCCAAGGCATTTTTCAAATGAGGCATGATGGAATATAATTCACTTGATCGACACTAGAAAATTAGGTGTACATGTATTCTTTTGTTGAACCCTCTATCTTGTCTTGATGGTTCAACGGGGGTAAGTCTATCAAATTGAGGTCTTTGATGGAATTATTGTAGTTTCTTTAATAAGAGGCTAAGTATTCAAGTTGAAGTCTCCGTTTTAAGTCATCATCAATTTGAAGTATTCAAGTGTCTAGTCTGCCAAATAAGGTGGGTCCCTTAAAGGTAACCATGAAGCTGCAACATATTGGCCGATTAGTGACCTATCAACTAGTAACCTTGTCCCCTCCTTGCTTCCCTTATGGTCCGAGATGATAAGGCATTGAGAATTAGAGGAAGAAATTCTGTCTTTGAAGTAAACCATGTTTAGACTGCAAAAAGAGAGAAAAGTGTTTATTAGCATTTAGCTAAGAAATGCGATATTCATGGCCTCAAATTTATAATATAATCCTATCAAGCATGGAAAGGCAAAGTATTTGGCTTAGGCAGTGTAATGGTCTATGCCTCAGATAAAATGAAGATAAATCTTTAAACAAGATGGAGTCATTAGCTTAGACGGTGTAATGGTCTTCGCTTAAGACAAAATAAATCTTTGGCCTAGACGGTGTAATGGTCTATGCCTCAGATAAAATGAGGTTAAATCTTCAAATAAGATGTAGTCATTAGCTTAGACGGTATAATGGTCTTCTCTTAAGACAAAATAAATCTTTGGCCTAGACGGTGTAATGGTTTATGCCTCAGATAAAATGAAGTTAAATCTTCAAATAAGATGGAGTCATTAGCTTAGACGGTGTAATGGTCTTCGCTTAAGACAAAATAAATCTTTGGCCTAGACGGTGTAATGGTCTTCGCTTAAGACAAAATAAATCTTTGGCCCAGACGGTATAATGGTCCACGCCTCAGAAAAAATAAAGTTAAATCTTCAAACAAGATGGAGTCTTTAGCTCAGACGGTGTAATGGTCTTCGCTTCAGACAAAAAATAAAATCATTGGCCCAGATGGTATAATGGTCCATGACTCACATAAAATGAAGTTAAATCTTCAAACAAGATGGAGTCTTTAGCTCAGACGGTGTAATGGTCTTCGCTTCAGACAAAAAATAAAATCATTGGCCCAGATGGTATAATGGTCCATGACTCACATAAAATGAAGTTAAATCTTCAAACAAGATGGAGTCTTTAGCTCAGACGGTGTAATGGTCTTCGCTTCAGACAAAAAAATAAAATCATTGGCCCAGACGGTGTAATGGTCTATGCCTCAGATAAAATGAAGTTAAATCTTCAAACAAGATAGAGTCTTTAGCTCAGACGGTGTAATGGCCTTCGCTTCAGACAAAAAAAAAAATCTTTAGCTCAGACGGTACAAAAAAAAAATCTTTGGCTCAGACGGTGTAATGGTCTTCGCCTCAGATAAAATAAAATCTCTGATTGGGACAGTGTAATGGTCTTTGCCAGAGATAAAGAAAGTCAAGTTTTCAAATAAAACGAAGTCTTTAGTTCAGATGGTGTAAAGTCTTCACCGCAAACTTTTAAAGGTTTTCGCTGTGAACTATTAAAGATCTTCATCGCGAACTTTTATGTTTCTCTGCCACAAATTTTAAAGTACTTCATGCATGGATCATCTTGTTAAACAAGAACATATCCTCCTCGTTGACCTACACAAAAAAAAGGAAAAAAAAACCAAGAAAAAGAAATCGTACCTATCAATGAACTTGAATAGGCTCGTGAGCTACGATTGATGCCAACTGAAGGGAAGGCATGTCCCTATTTATAGAGCTCTACAAGTTATTAACTGAAGTATAAATTTCAATGCAGGAACAATTGTTATTATTAGAGTCCAATTAGGACTTGTTATCCTAATTCAATTGGAGTAAAGAAAGGTTACGTGCAAAGGCGTTTGCATTCAAATCAGGAAAAGGACAAAGGCAATCCTAATTGTAGTACACTAAGAAGAAACAATTATAAAGCTTTTTGGTCAAAATCCTAACGTGGCATTGTCCAAAACACCACAAACCCAAATCTGGTGGCAAGTAACTCTAAATTCCAATTCCTTGGAATTCACCAAAGTTGGTTGAAAACCTATGTGAATACCTAACTATTTGGATAATTATACGATATAAGCGTTGGGTTGCCAATTCAAATGGACGATGCGTGCGTCTTTGAGGAACACACGCACGTGATTTTTTCTTTTTATTTTATTTTATTTTACTTCAAGTCTAGTCTTTGAAGTTCATAAGCCGAGTCTTGAAGTAGGGGGCATTTGTAGGCATATAAATTTTGCTTAAAAATTAAATCCATGAAATAATTTGGACTATATTTTAAATTCGAGATATATTGGTCCAAATAAATACTACGGGCTAATATAATTGAATTAATTATATAAGTCCAATATATATGGATTAAATAAATAAGTCTTAATCCATTGGGCTAGCCCATTTAATTGGGTTAAAGTGATGAGCCCACTTTATTAGGCCCAATATGTCATTTTCCTAGAGGCTCAGTTCGGTGCCACGTGTCAAATGACGTGGCATGCCAAGTCAAATTAAAGGGCCAATGAAACCGCGCCACGTGTGCAAGTGACATGTTCTGGCCAATCAAATGCGGTCATGTCACACTTCAATTTGATTGGTCGGAAATAGTTTATTCTTATCATAACTCTTCCCTCCCACAACTATAAATAGGAGTTTTCATAACTCAGAAAAGGGACCAGAAGTTTTAACAAGAAGCAAGAGAGAGCTCGTGGATCAAACGCCGCAAATTTCTCAACAAGTTTCAAGCTTCAAGCAATCAAGTTCAAGTTCAAGAAATCAAGCTCAAGCTCAAGAACGAAGAACAATTCAAGTATTCAAGATCAAGAACGAAATCAAATAAAAAACAAGGCGTTCAAGATCAAGGCTACTTGTTCGTGATACAATTCGTGGCAATAATCAAAGCGCTCGCGACGGATAAATCAAATTCAAATTCAAGATCAAGCTCAAAGGTCCTTGAATTTATACTAGAAAAGTAGAATCAGAGGATTCATAAGATTGTACACTCAAATATTTGAAATAAAATACTACGATTGTTGCAATATTTTTCGGTCTTGATTTTATTTTCTCGACGAAATTTATTTTCTACACAGCCTATTTTTGGTTGTAAATACGCAACAAAGAAATATTCAGCCAACCCTTTTATTTTAGCGTACAATTCGAGAAATGCATAACTTTTAAATTTAAATTAATACATCAATCAGCATATAGCTTACAAAGCATTTTATACCATTTCAGCCAAATAAATGCCGGACGTCTAAGCCAATTCAAAATTCGAAACCGATCCAAAAATCTTCACTTCTCATTTCGCCATGTTCGCGAAGAAGCTTTTCCAGAAAGCCACACAATATCATCATAATCAACATCATCAGGTACTTTTTTTTGGACTTCAAGTGTTCTTCAGTTGACTTTGTCTACTTTGTGACTCTCTAGAAATGATTTGACGTTGTAATTAGTGATAATGATGCTCATTTTAGCAGTAATCATGATTTAGGAATTAATTTTGATGCGAGATTGAAGCACTTCGTTGTAATTTCCCTTCTGTCTTTCGTAAAATTGGTAGCTTTTGTAACTGAGCTACGAAATTGCAATTATTTGATTGATCGAAGCTGATCATAGTGAAATATAAGTGCATAAAAATCTTTGCTCGAGTATATCAGAAATTGAAACAACTCGTTTTATTTTCCGTTCTATTTGCCAAATGTGATAGATTTTTGTAACTGAGCTGCGAAATTCCCAGTATTTTGATCGATCAAAGCTGGAGTATAGTGAAATAAGTTGATAAGAAAGCTTTCGATGCTCTTCTCATTTGCCTAAGCCTTTCATGAAAAAAGTTACTGGATAAGTGGGCAGATGGGAAGTAGCAGGTATCCATTGGAATAGTCGAGTTGCGCGCAAATTAGCTTGGATACCACCGTAATTTTAAAATAAGGCTTTTGATATTGCTTAAGTTGTATATCGGGAATTACGTGGAGCTGCTACTTATGAGCTCTGCCAATTTGAGCTTTGCAAAGTATTGCTGGTCCCAAGCCTGATAAAAGAGTATGATTGCAGTAGGTTGACAGCCAGTGAAATAGTGAATTGATATTGATGATTTATATAGCCAGGCCAATTAGTTTGGGATTGAGTCTAAGTTGATTATTATATATGATTTTGAATCTCATTCCCCGTGGTGGAGTCAAGAATTCTAACAAGAGAATTAAGAAAAATGTAAAATTGCACAGTGTGCGAATGACTTAACTATATGGGGACTTGAATCCTGCTGCAAACAGTGAGTGAATGACCAAACTATCAAGGGGATTCGAATCTTCGCCCTAGGGCTTTGATCTAGTGGTAAGAGCACAACTTCTGATGTGTGTGTTAGGCGCATGTCACATGTTTGAATTTTCCGCAGGCAAAAGCCTGGTATTTAAGTGGAGAAGGATAGAGGGGTGGACCCATCATCTACCAGTTTCAAATGGTGCGTCACTGGCCCTCAGGGATGTTCTGGTTATTAAAAAAGAAAAAAGAACTATCAACGGGATTAACAATTTATATATATAAAAATTCCTTGTACCCTATATGTGCAATGTAATTTTTTAATGAAGGGGATTCAATTGAACCCCCTTCCAACACACTTAGTTCTGCCACTGCTGATTACAATATCCAAGAAATATGGAAAAAAAATATGTGGAAAAACATATAGTGCATTGCTAACTGAAGAGCAATATATAGGGCATTGTTTTTAGAAAATGTAATGCTAAATTATTTGGTCGTTGTTAATCTGTTGGTGCTTAATCGGTTATGGTATTCATTCCATTGACTTTTTAAGACTTGAATGTAGCTGGCGGAGTTATTCTTTTATTTCAATTTTTTTGTCTTCAGCGAAATGGCAGTGATTTGACAGCAAGTGACCTGAATGTTCGTGCTACCGTACATTATGGTATCCCGTCAACAGCATCAATTCTTGCAGTAGATCCCATCCAGCGCCTATTGGCCATTGGAACATTGTGAGTCAAAGTTTTGATTTTTATGCACTTAATATGGACAGAAGCCTGTTAGCTCAGCTGTTAAGTAAAACACTAACTCTGTTTTGGCTGGTAGGATACTTCCTTGTGCACAAATGTAACTGAATTCTTGCTCCTGATATGCTTCTTTGAAAGCAGTGGGCCATTGAATCCTGATCATTCAGTTTGCGAGTTCAGTTCTGCATTAAACGTCCCCCATTATACTCGTGTGTATATAAGCTAATATGGCACAAATCTAAATTTACATGAAAAATACTACAGTATTAATTGCGATATTTTTAATTTCAAAGATTATGACATAGTACATCTGAATATCTTAGTCAAAGCTTTATGTTTTTACTCTCGGGAAGCTAAAGTGGACTAAAATTTTAGGATGGGGGAAGTAAAGGTCTGTTATTGTGGTATTGACTTGTTAATAGAAATTAAGATCTCATTTTCAACTCTAGGATAAAACTCGATGTCATACCTACTTTTTTAAGCTTAAATTGATTCTTGAGAGGGTGGATCGTGCCACATTATATGTCTAGCTGATTAAGAAGGTGGTTCCTCACCACATTATTCCGAAATATAAAGAACAAACGGAGACTTTCTGTTTAGTTTTACAAATCAGTCAGGCACTGGTTGGTGGGGATGGGCGAAGGAGTCTATTGTGATAGCATATAAAGCTCAATAGAGGAGTTGAGTCTTAATTAAATGAATACAGAAGTAGCAATGCATTTTCATTTTTCGTTTCTCTTGTGCTTTTTTTTTGTGATCGAAAAAGACTTTCGTTTTAAGATAGCGACAATCTATTTCAGATGGATTTAAAGTTAGGTGAAGGCTCATTATACATTTTAATCTGTTCATACTTTCTTGCAATTAGATACTATTCATTTACATAGATGGCTTGATGGCTGTATCTTGTTAACGTAGTATTCAAACATTTTTGCAGGGATGGTAGGATAAAAGTGATTGGTGGGGGCAATATTGAAGGTCTCTTGATTTCTCCAAAGCAGTTGCCCTATAAATATTTAGAGGTTTGGTTTTTGAACATAGAGATTCTTAGATCAGTTCTAAAGGTTCCCAAATCTATATTATTCCGTATTATTCTCGAGCATTTCGTAACACCTTTGGAGCCTGGTTTCCTTATCAACAGATTTAAGAGTCTCCAAATGATAACGGTCTTTAGAATTGATACTGTAGGGTTTATGAACTAAGTCAATAAAGAGCTGAGTTTTTAATCAAAATTTCATCATACTTTTGGATGAATAATCCAATGATAACCATTTTTGTTTTTAGTGTTGCATTCCATGGGTTTACCTAGAATAGAAGGACAATTAACTGAAAAAGGCCTACATTTTATGGTATATGATACAAGGTAGGAAAGGGTATTCACTTTTTCTTTTATCTTTCCTTTTTGAAAAGGAAGTTCCCACCGTCACTGGGGCCTTTTTGATCCTTGAGGCCAGGTGTTTGCTTGTTTGTCAAAGCTAACACAGCTTTTCTCTTTTGTATTTTGGGTAGTATTGGTCTGACATAGATACGAAATTTTGCTATTATTTTCTTCAATAATCTGGCTCAATATTTTCCTATAGCGCCAACAAACTGATGGTGTCTTCATATCTTGCCCTTGGATCATATACTCAAGGCGTATGTTTAATTTGTTCTCTTTTTGTTTTTTCTTTGTCTGTGGCAGTTCCTTCAAAACCAGGGTTTTCTTGTCAGCATCACAAATGAAAATGATATACAGGTATTATTTTTTTCCCCAATAAGTTGGTATTAATGCCCTTCTCAGGTGCATAATTCTCAAATGTTAATCCAAGATGGGAAACCATAGACCATTTGTGCGCTGTGTGTAGTTTGTAATGTATTTCTTGTTGATTATTAATGATTTGTCTTGGGGGGCATTCCAAATGCTAATCAAAGATGGGAAACTGAACATGATTTGGCGCCTTAGTTTGTATTGTATTTGTTGTCTGTTCCTTGCTTTCTCTGCTGAGATATGTTAATTTTGGCATTTGTAATCAAGGAATCCCTGCGTGTGCTTGGCCATACCAGGACCTTGCCTAAGCAAGTGAATGATAGAAGTCTTGCTTTAGGTTGGTGGATCTAGCTCTACCACATATATCATAGCATCTTGGTTAGTGTTCCTAGGGTTGCACAGGAAAATGTGAAAAAGCATATAATGTACATATAGAATTAAGATCTATCTGGAACTTGTTGGTATTCTTAGTGATAATAAACAAGAAATAGCATCTACAAATTAACGAGAGATCATTAACTCTAGTTATACCGTAAAAAGAATATTGCTAGGAGGTATAGCTATTGAAGTTTCTTGAAATTAGATTTTGGTGTAATGTGAAGAGTGTACGTAACATAGATTCTAAATTGGATTTCATAAGCTCTTCTATACTGAAAGATTCTAAATCCACTGTTTACTGTATTTTGAGCACCCACTTGGTGCTATAATTAATGAAATTTTACCTTACATATCCCCAAAAAAATAAATAACAAAAGAAGCGACAGAAGGATCTTGCAATTACTCAGGGCAGAATCTATACAATTTTGTGGTGAATTATGTTACTCGTTTTTCATTTGAAAACCTGCTATATTTGTACCTTGGACATTGATCCCTCATATGCAATGGTAAAGCACAATGATGCCTAGAGGTGTGAAGAAATTCATGTTTCTTGTTGTGTTTAATTACTATGAGTCAATTATTTTAATCTCAAAACCTGCTCTATTTATTTCCTTGAACATGTGTTTCTCAAAGACACTTGTACATTAATGTTGAATGTCATATATAGCCCAGTGGTTTAATGAAGTTTTGTTGTATAATGTCTAATGTCTAGTAATCACCAAGTAAGTACTTCACTACCTAAAATTATAAGAAGACCATTTCCATGATTTTCTGCTTTTTATGTTTTGTCTGAAAGCAAGTAAACTTTGACTGGTAAATGGATTCCTTTCAAAGGTGCATCCCTCTTGAAAGCACGAACAGTTTGAATAGCCAATGAAGACCTCTTTTGCGAACCCCGCCCCTCAAGATAGAAAAAGCCCAAAAGAAAAATCTTTCATTAAAGGTTACACTGACATTGGTGCTCAGAAGGACCCTGTAAAACATGAGTTAGGAACTGTTTTGTGGTTAGTAGGTCTGTAAGATTTCTCTTTCTCTTGATTTTCTGCAGGTTTGGAATCTCAAAAGCAGATCTGTAGCTTGCGATTTGCAATGGAAATCAAATATAACTGCTTTCTCGGTTATCAATGGCTCTTCCTTCATGTACGAATTCGATGTGCATACAAGAAAGTTTTACGGTGCAAAGAGTTGAGAGTATTTTACGCTTATTATAAATTTCTCCTGTCATTCTAGGTATGTTGGAGATGAATATGGAACAATCTCGGTTTTGAAGTTCTGTGTTGAGAACAGAGAGCTTCTGCAACTACCATATCAGATCTTATGGAGTTCTCTTTCTGGTGCTTACTGCATAATCTTAGTGAAAATCTTTTGATCTATCGGTTTATATGATTATGTCTGTTTCTTATTCTTGTAAAGTGACTCTTGTTTAGTTGAGATAATGTTATAGAGTATTTTGGACTTTGAGCTATTTCTTGGTGGATGTTAAAACTTTGGGTTTACAGCACGAATACCTCATTCATGTTTAAGGCAGCAATCAGGATATCTACTAAAAATACCTGTAGCTTGGCTCTACCAAGATATGCGTTTCCGTATTCCGAAGTCTAGGTCTGCAAATTGCAGAAAATTAGACCTAGTTCGTGCAATGCTAATACATGTACATGCCTCTTGTTTTAGAAGAGATTCACGTTCATTATACAATGGTTGAACCATTTTGTAGCCAGCCGCCAAGAAACATACTCCTTAGGTTTAATATAATTTGTTCTAGTAATAGAGGCTATTTAGTGAGCTTTTTGCTGCTACCACATGCACCTGTAATAACACAGCTATATCTTTTCCTTTATAAGGTTTTCGCCTCCTCATACCTTATTCTGGCATAACTTTATTTCAAGTACATTACTTGGATCTAATTTCTTTTAATACAATCAACCTTGAGTAACTTTGGTTTCAGACATTGTTCAATATATGTGGGATGTAAGTGATTGAACTAGATTCTCTAGAAAATTATGACCACATGAAGACAGTTGGCTCTGTTTTGGGATTTCAGATCTTTCTGTCAGACTAAGCATCTCCACCAAGCATATTTCATCTGTTAAGAGAATATCGACTGGCTTGATTTGACCTCATGAGTACCTAACTACACGTTTGTGCTTTTGTCTTAAAGAATCTTACTTATCAAATTCTCGTGTCTTTATTGTAATTCAACAAATCTCTAAGGCTGCCTACTTTTGGATTATTTTGCAGAAGCAGCTGGTTTTGCGAATTCAGATCATCAACCAATTGTTGGAATTCTCCCCCAACCTTTTACTTCAGGAAATAGGCAAGTCACAATTATTGTTTATAGTTTCTTCCTCACTCCTCACTAACCCCTTGTTAACCAAACTAAGCCCTGCCCTGCTCTTCATTTGTTTATTTTTGTCTTTATTAATTGCGTTGCAAGGTATATGTTATTTTTATCAATGTTGGTCTTTGACATACAAGTTGGAGAATCTTAAATGTGAATGAAGCAAGAAAAACAGAGAAAGATCTATCCTTGCTTATAGATATTTTTCCCCAGATACATGACCCAGTTATGAGGTGGCATTCAGTGGTTCTCGTGGGATAAAAAAGAACTATGGTTGAGCAATTTTTAATACTAGTAATTACCGAATGCCAATATATTTTGGTCATAAGAAGCCTGTCAATCTAGTAAAAGCTATAGATGAAGTGACATCTCCACTCATTTACCATTTGGTCTTATTGTAGATGTCTTCTCTGGCCAAAATCCCTTTGTTGTGGTCTTCTGAGTAAGATCCAAAAACCAAGAAAGTAGTATATTTCTATTAATAGATAGGAATTGCCTGGGTAAGTACTAGGCAAAATTGCATGGTGGAGGAGGCAATTTTTTACTGGTAAGAAACCATTGTTCCCCTTTATTGGTGGCAACTAACACTGTCAGTTGCTGTACGGCTGTCAGTTGTATCAAATGAAGCACGAGTGATGTAACCTGCTCTACGTAGTGTGGCTTTGTCTTAATGACTTAGTAACTGTAATGTAGTTCTGTTAGAATCTTGAGTATGTTTTTGCTTATAAGTTCCTGAACTGATGACATTTATTGCAGATTATTGATTGCATATGAGAGTGGTTTAATTATACTTTGGGACGTCGTTGAAGCCCATGTTATCATTGTTAAAGGTGATAAAGATCTCCATTTGAAGGATGGTGCTGTAAACTTAAAAAAGAATGCAGATTCCAGCTCTCCTGATGATTTATTGCAGCATGAATTTGAGGAGAAAGAGATAACCACACTTTGCTGGGCATCCACTGATGGATCCATTCTTGCTGCTGGGTACATAGATGGAGATATTCTGTTCTGGAAAACATCAAAATCAACCTTAAGCAAAGGTCAAGAAGCCGGACCATTTGATAATGTTGTTAAGCTACAGTTATCTTCTGCTGAAAAAAGGCTTCCTGTCATCGTCTTACACTGGTGGGCGAACAGTAAATCCCGGAATAGCAGCGATGGCCATCTCCTTATTTATGGCGGTGATGAAATAGGATCTGATGAAGTCATTACGGTAAGTTTTACACTGACAGAAATACTCATTATTGTTTTATCATTCTGCTATAGGTAGTAGGCTCACTAGCCATGTAGACTTAATTATTTCAATATTATCTGTACCTCTAGATTATAAAATGTTGCATTTTTGGGTCAAATTGAACTGCACTTTGGGCCTAATAAGAGTCAAAGCTGCACAGTGAAACGTAAAGACTGAAACTTGCACTTTTAATGCATTTTGAGTACTGAAATATTATGTTTGCTTTTTTCTATTGTTATAGAAATATTTTTTGTTTTAAGTGATGGGTAAACTCAAGCTATGTCTTAGTGTGTGTATTTTCAAATTGCAATATATGTTGGCTTTTAAAGTATGAACCATCTACCATTTTAGAGTTTTAGTGGAGAAGTCGAGTTGTTCTTGTTGTAACATTTTTAATGAGTCAAACAGATTATGATTTGAAATCTGAATAACATTTAAACTGGTGCTTGACGTGTAGAGAAATTTTGA
Organism: Nicotiana undulata; assembly: GCA_005239495.1. NCBI lineage: Eukaryota > Viridiplantae > Streptophyta > Magnoliopsida > Solanales > Solanaceae > Nicotiana > Nicotiana undulata. The sequence goes on from ML276793.1 coordinate 44,669, forward strand.
TTTGACATGTATAACCTATCAATCGTTCAATGACAATCAATTTTAAATGCTAAATTAGGTTATCAGACAACTGCCTTAGGTGAGTCGGAGTAATGAATGGTCTATGGTAGTAGAAGTCGCACATGTACATAAAATCTTACAGATTGCTTGGAACGTATCATTTCCCAATAATCTTCATAATATTCTAGTTCATTTATATTTTCCGACTGTTTGTGACTTGAAGGTTCAAGCGTTTAGGGGAGGATTGATTTCTACTTTAGGAACTAGTGGTAAAGTTCCCCACAGATGCACTCTCGGTCTTCATCCCTAGAGAGGGGAATGAATTTGAACTGCAGCTCTTAAACTTCTGTTGGGTGCCAATTGTGTCCTAGTAATATGACATACCATCATATTACCTACATTCTCAAACATAATCATATGTAATGATAAACACTAATTTCTTCTGCTTTGCTGCTGCAGATTCTTACCCTTGATTGGTCATCTGGAATGGAGACTTTGAAATGTGTTGGTCGTGTTGACCTCACCCTTAGTGGCTCATTTGCAGATACGATCTTATTACCAACTACTGGGACAGCAGCAACGGACGAAAAATCTACTTTATTTGTGTTGATGAGTCCTGGACAACTAAAACTTTTTGATTGTTCAAGCTTGTCTGACTTGGTATCCAAAGAGTTGAAGAAAATATCTCTATCAGCTGAGGATTTTCCTGTAGAATTGCCGACAGTTGATCCTTCCATGACAGTGACAAAGCTTATCCAATTGCATTCTGATGGAAACTTAGCGGAGCCTCTGCAAGAGGTGCTGCTTCCCTGTATCATTGTCTCCCCCTTCTCATTTTTCTAAAAAATCCAGACTTATCTCTAATATAGTTTTTCTGGGATTGTATCTTAACCAGACACCTTTCTTCAAGAAGTTTTGCACAGCAACATCATCTGGGGCTAACAGATGGCCCTTGACTGGAGGGGTGTATAATCATATTTCTCAAGCTGAGACTAACAGGATTCAAAGAGTTTATGTAGCAGGGTATCAGGATGGATCTGTAAGGATGTGGGATGCCACTCATCCGGTCTTCCTTCTCCTTTGTCTGTTGGATAATGAGGTTGAAACAGCAGTTACAAGTTCCATGTTACTTCTGATGAGCAGTTTTTTCATTAGCCATTTGAATACGAAACTCTGAACTTTACTCTGGTGATTTTCAGGTTAAAGGTGTAAATACAGTTATATCAACTGCTTCTGTATCAAAAATAGATTTCTGCTTTCAGACATTAAGATTGGCAGTTGGGGATGAGTGTGGTCTGGTAGGAAACACCTTCTTCTGTTTCTAATTTGGTGTTAGTGTATATCCGCCCTATATTAATCCAAATTACATGAAATGCAGGTACGCCTTTATGATTTCAAGCATAGCGATATGGGAAACTTCCATTTTATTACTGATGCTAAAAGTGAAGGTAATGTAGTTCCAATATACAGCGACCTTCTCGTCATAGACTAATGGCCTGCCTTAAGAGTAGAATATGCTTGACATTGGGTTACAAAGTTCCTTATTCAGACAACTGAATTTCAACAAGATCTCATGGCTAATATCTACAGCAATATTTGGAAGTTTTCTGTGAAATGGATGGAAAAAGGTTGACCTCTGTCAGAAATAGACAATGTTATAAGATTGAACAGTCAAATTCTTTAATATCAGGTAGTTGCATTCAATTTTAGGGGTGGAATTTTAAACTTAATCTTAATTTCCTAACTGAAATTTATAGACTTTTGACTGAACTTGGGATTGGAGCTTTGGCCAAATATTTAAGTCTAGCATTTGATTAATAGCTTAGCTTTGAAATTGGTCCTCCAAATGCAGCTGGATGAGATAGTGAAGATTACGTAAGAACTTCTATCAAAAGATCTCTTGCTGAAAAGCTGCTGCAAGATTCGTGTCTGATTCCATTGAAGTAATTTTTTCCTGGATGAATGTTTTCGACCTCGTCTTGTAAATTTTAACCAGCTTTAGTAAATACATATTTGTATAATTGTAGCACGGGTTTCATTATTTGTTAGTCAACAATGTTGATTCTACCGGGTCTTGTGGGGGTCTCGTGGATTTTCTCCCCTATAAAACCAATGAAGCAAGTTGAGACAGTGCAACACATTCTTCAACAGCCACATCATGTCTAACACAAATGACAAATTAGATTGTCCCTGATTATGGTTTTTTTCTTAGTTGAATTTGATTATGACAACACAAAACCTCTAACAACCTCTTTGGGCTCCAGGTAGCTCTCTACAGTCATCTCAAGCTACTTTGTGCCCAATTAATTGAATCTACTGCACAGCACGTTTGTTTTACCAGTATCTCTTTCTCCCTAAAATGAGTGATGTGGAGTATGAGGATCGAACCATTTAGTTTTCACATTGATTTCAGACATTTATTACATATTTAGACTCTGCACAAAAAGTACTATAACCTAAAACATAAAAAAAAAATTAAAGAGCTTAAAAATTATTTCATAACATTACAGTCAAAAAGCTGTTTGACTCTTCAAATTGTAATATTGTTTGACAGAATTGGAAAGAGAAAGTAATATGTCATTGCCATGTTGATATTTTCCTGATTTACTTTGCAAAACCCTTTGAAAATCAACTATTATCTTTGAATTCACCTGTATATACCTTTTTATAGTTCATGAGTTGGCACAAGGTCAAGGACCTAGCTGCAGAGCTGTTATAAAGCTTCTCGATGTTCGAGTCCGAGCGATCCAGTTTGTAAATCATGGAGCCAAACTTGCAGTTGGATATGGAAATACTAAGGTCAGAAACCCAATATCCTTCTGTTCAAGTTTTGTGATGATCTTATGGTGTCATTCTTGTTGATTGATGTGGATACTTATTATTCACAAATGCCTTCAATTTCAGGTTGCGGTGCTTGATATGACTTCATTATCAGTTTTGTTCTTGACAGACTCTTTATCTGTTGGTAGCTCTCCACTGGTCTCAGTGATTGCAAAGAGATTTATGCATAGTGATGGTCATAGCAAAAGCCCAAAACAATCAGAGCTTTCAGAAAACCATACGGAGGAACTCATGTTCATTTTAACTGAGGATGCAAAGATCTATGTAATTGATGGTGGTAGTGGTAAAACGTCCAGTTCAGAGCCCCTGCATTTAAAGAAAGTGTCAACTGCAATTTCTATGTATGTCATAGGCAAGTACATATTTGTAGAGAAATTCAAATTGTTTTTACGTGTAAGTTGCACTCAGTTTTGTGTTGATTTATTGCATTTCAGAAAACAACACCCCATTTTCTGGTATAACAAGTAAGAAGCCACAGCCCAGCAAGGATGATGCAGATAGTAATGAGCCTTCACAGGACATGACCACTAGTGATCAATGTGATACGGCTCTCTTTCTACAAAATGACCCCTCCAGGAAACACTTTGAGGAGTCCTTTGTTCTACTTTGCTGTAAAGATGCAATACGCACTTATGCTACAAAATCTGTGGTTCATGTGAGTATACTTTTTATTGCTTCTGATTTCTTTTATTTCTATGTCCTTGAATGTTCTATATAATTCCATTTGATATTCCAACTAGGGGGACAATAAATCTGTTTGCAAAGTGAAGCTCGACAAACCTTGTTGCTGGACAACTACTTTTATGAAATTTGGGAAAGTTTGTGGGCTACTATTACTCTTTCAGAATGGAGATATCCAGATTAGGTAAGCTTTTTCTTTCGTAAATGTTCCAGCAAGTACCATTTCCCAAACGTTAAGGATGTTAGTAAGGCATAATTAGATTATTCTCCAGTATTTGGTTGCCTTAAATTGTTAAAATTGTTCTCTCCAAGAAAATAATCACAATAACCAATCAGTCAACTACATCTCAATCCTAAACTAGTTTACATCAAATGGAGAAAATTTACTCGTGATTATGGATGTTATTCATATTTTCTTTGTAAGTATCTTTTTTCGTATAGTCATTTTCCTTTACAATTATCACGATTCGTACAATACATCACTTCCTCCAATCAGCACATAAACATTGTTGCAAGTTCTTCGTACTGCTCAATTACCAAAATATTTTCTGATGCCCTATCCCCCATATTCTAGCACTAGAGGAGGAGACAAGAATTGCTTGAGACATGTCACCTACCTTTATATTAACCAAATGTCAGAAAATTATCTAAGAAAAGTTTTTCAAGCTAAGATTTCCAGAACATTTTACATCATACTAAATGCACGTTGAATGTGCAAGTTTTGTGTGCCTTGTACTATTCCTTATTGTCAATAATGATAGATTGCTTCTTTGCTGCATGTCGTAGATAATATATTACAAAAGAACTGTGTTAGAACATTGCTAACATGTATATATCTTCAGATCTTTGCCTGATCTAGAGTTGGTGGAGCAGACCTCCTTAATGTCAGTTTTAAGGTGGAATTTCAAGCTAAATATGGACAGGGCGATGAGTTCCATGGAGAATGGCCATGTTACCTTGGTAAAAAAAGTTGTAGTGCATGCTATTATCCTATTGTTTTTATTCTATGCTTATTAAAATTTCATCCTAAGCATGGCTTCTTAACATCTTTGTCATAACAAATATCAGGCAAATGGTTCTGAACTGGCTTTTGTGTCCCTATTAGCTAGTGAAAATGATTTCAGGTATATGATCAACTAGTGCTACTTTCCATCAAGTGAATAGCTTACTCAGGATCTGCATAGATTGTTCAAAATTACTGATTCAGCAATGCGTTTTCCAGAATTCCAGAATCTTTGCCGTTTCTACATGATGAAGTGGTCGCAGCTGCAGCAAATGCTGCCATCAAATTCTCCACTCAGAAGAAGAAACAGGTCTAGTTGATAAAGATGTTTCCTTTTGGTCTATATTTTGCAGTGGCTGAATTCTTATCGATGTTGCTGCAGGGTAGTGGGCCAAACATTATTGGTACTCTCGTTAAAGGATTTAAAGTGGGAAAAACGAACCATAATATGGATCTCAGTGAGATGTCAAAGTCAAACTTTAGTCATCTGGAAGGTATCTTTATGAAGAACCCACTCAACCCAGAACCGTCCCCAACCATCACTAAGGAAGTTCAAGGAGCAGTGGAGCTCGATATAGGTAATATCCCTACATATCTTGCTTGTTCAAGAGTGACACACTTTTCTGTCCCTCTATGTTGGTGTATACAGCATTTCTGTAGTTGACGTGCCCCTAACTGAAGATTTACTTCTGCTGCAGATGATATTGAAATTGATGACCCTGTCCCTATGCCTATGGCTCCTACTTCATCTCATAGCACACAAAATAGTAAAAGAGGTAACTTGCATCAAATCAGTCATCTGCACTTTCAGAATTCATAATAACAAATATTTTCCTTGTATATATTGCAGGAACTGAAAGAGAGAAGTTGCTTGATTCTGAGGGTGACGATACCAAGCCCAGACTTAGGACACGTGAAGAAATCATAGCAAAATATAGAAAAGCCGGGGTAGTAATATTTGTCGGTGTTAGATCGTTTTCATTCCCCACTGTATCTAATTATTGTTCTCATTGTTATTCAATCATTGTATCTTCCAGGATGCATCATCAGCGGCTGGAGAAGCTAGAAACAAGCTTCTAGAACGCCAAGAAAAACTTGAGGTAGGTTGAATAGTTTAAAATGGTGAAGATACACATATGTAACGCAAAATATTGAGCATGGTAATACCGGTGCACGAAATATCCTGCATTCACACAGAGTCGGGGGAAGGGCCGCATCCCAAGGGGTGTGATGTAGGCAGAGTTGCAAGCATCAAGCCTATAGATCACATGGAGACAACTTTACCGTTGCTCCAAGGCTCCCCTTCATTAAGCATGATAATACATGAAATAAATTCTTGCTTGTAACCAAAATTAGTTGCGAGAGTATAATAAGCTAAGACCACTCATGGTTTAAAGAATTAGAGGCAGTGGGGGATAGATTGGCAGAGAGAAAACTGGATAGGAACATTGCAGTATTCAGAATCAAATGATAAAGACTTCTGACAGCTTATAGAACCTCTAAGTTGCATATTTTCTGGAAGATAATATGCTCATTCTTGTGTTTGTGCTGCAACTTGGTCCCTGGCCGTTGTCTGGTTCTGCACTATGCTCCTGTTTTTGAAAAATGTTGACTTCTCATTGTACTGTATAAACAGTTTTCTTGTGCAAACTTTGCTTATTCTGATTTATGATGACATGTAACTTTATATGGTTTTGCAGAGAATTAGCCAAAGAACTGACGAACTACGCAGTGGGGCTGAAGACTTTGCATCACTGGCAAATGAGCTTGTCAAGGTAATGGAAAGTCGCAATCGCAAATGGTGGCAAATATGAAGATAGGTCTTCGGTTCTTGCAATCCTCGCTGGGCAACAGAAGATTCATCATTTTACACCTAAGAAAGTGTCAGTGTTGATATATAAGCTGTATAGATCGGCCTGCCTTTGAGAACTTTGGGTTAAAGCAACTAAATGAGAGAGTAGCTTAGGTTATTTGTTGTTAGTTATTCTTGAAGGAATAACCTAGCATTTTTTCTTCATTTCCAGTCTATTTGTTTGCCTGCAAAGGAAAATTATGTATGTAACGGATGTCATTGATATTTTGTGTAGCGTGTATGCAGAAAATCCAATGACGTCTTTGAGTTTCTCTGTATCGGAACTCGATGAAACATGTTAAAAGCACCTATATGCTTTACTATTTATATTGTATGGGTCACTGATAGAACTGTTTTTTTTTAGAATCTAACATTGAAACCACCTTTAAAGTTGCCCAGTTTAGTTTTAGATCAACCGTCGCTACAATCATCACTACAACTGAGAGCAGATATTCATAAATGGCAGAAGTGCTTTTTCAGTTTGTTATTTGGTTCTTACTCATGGTTTTGGTAGCAGATGGTTAAGAAAAAAAGTTTATTCCTCCTGGCAGAGGCATGTACACAGTACATTGCACAGATTTACCATTAACTAGCAATATCACACTTGATCATGTTTTCATATACATCGCAAAGATGAGATGAAAGGTTGCGTCTGTAATCCACAATGTCTAATGACAATTAAGCATATTATTCATTCAAGCTTCTACTAAGTACTGTTGGAATTGCGGGAGAAAGTGTATATACAATACAGAAGTCAAATGTCACAGAGATTTGTGGGAAGAAAAACTTTCAAGAGATTGTCATATTTATCAATACCAGATCCAGTCCTTAGAGCTGAAAGTTTCTTTGCAAAAAGTTTTGCTATCTAACCGCGAATCAGCAATTTCTAAAGAAGATGCTGTTGGATCTTTTCATTGTATGTATGTCTATTAAACTGGAACGCGACAAGGTTAAGAACTCTAAGGTAATGTGGAACCAGTGATATCTCCAGTTCTACGACCAGGAAGATGCACCAAGTCCATCCACTACCCTTGGGTTAGCAATCCTTCTGCCAATTAGATCTTTCAGCTCAATTTCGCCAGGAAACCTATTCTCTTTCAGTTTAGAGAAAACCTGTCATATAAATTAAAATTGAACAGTGAGAGGTGCACAAGAATTTACAGCAAGCTACTTGCTAATTTGCTATGAACTGAAGAAAGAAATCCAGTACACAGTAAGTGTTGCTGAGAAGGAACACAAGAGGCAATCACCCGCCCGCTTGAAATTCTTACATAAGGGCCATACAATCCAATTTTTAGGCATTAGGATAATTTCAAGAGCGGGTGATTATCATATGAGATACCCAACATATCATATAATTCTTGTTCTTGAAAATTCACACTTCTCTAAGAATTGCCGATAATTGTGAAAATAAAGAATAAACTACAAAAGCCCAGGTATAGGTGTTCAAAAAATCTATTTTCCCCTCGACGATGATGTGTCCATCTATTGTATAATTCTCAAAAAAAAAAAAAAAAAAGATACTGTCTTTTGTCCCATTTATGTGGGCATTCTTTTTTAGACCGTCCCAAAACGAACGACACCTTTCTATATTAAGAAACAATTTAATTGTGAACTTCCCATCATAAAGCCTTAATGAGATGGTTTCTAACGACTTATTTTGGACAACAAATTTCAAGTCTTTCTTTCTTAAAAACTGTGTCTAATTAAACACCTCCATATGAAATGGGACGGAGGAGGTACTAATTACCCCACCTAGTGGACCACTTCAGTACGAAGCTAACGGGTTGGCAGAGGCAGCCAAATGCCTTTTTATCTTATAATAGGTGGAGCAGTCATGCATGGCATTGCCTCTAAATCAATGTTGCTGTGCTTTTCAGATTTTAAACTGTAATCAAGTATTTTTTCAAATTGCGCAACAGACTGCATTGTTATGCTGTTAACTGGACACACAGCTGACTCAATACCTCAGGTCATGCAAAAGACAATAAATGTAAATGGACTCAATCTTGACTCACATTCTCAAGTTTTATAAGTTTGACATATCTAGGCAGTCAATAAAAAACATCATATCACATGCTATAGAGGCTACAGAGATTTCTGTGAACCGTTAATAGTTCAAAAGTTAAGATACACTTGAAATCCTTCATATAAAGGTATCGCTCAAAGATGATTCTCACTAAATTCACATCATTGAAAAGTGAGTGTAACATGCCAACGACATCCTCATTCCAGAAATGAACCACAATTTGTCTTAAGCAATTTTTCCCTCTGTGAGAAGGTGAAAGAGAAAGAGAAAGAGAAAGAGAAAGAGAATGAGGTCTGCTTAGAGTTAAAGGTCAGTCTTTTATATTCATGGTTCCATATCAGATGATTCAAAGTAGAGTTCTATTTTATTTCATTTCTGGAAAGGCAAAGAAATTAACATAGTAAAAATTAACACATCCTATCTGAATAGAGGGATCACTGATAGTGCAACATAAATATCTAAAATCATCAAACAGCCCTTTTAGATGGACATCTATCCAGTCTCTAGTAAAGAAGATTTTCCAGAAATTTCATTTCTCCTAAATCGGATGGTTTTAATTACAAGAAGAAAAAGGCACAAAATGGTAATCATCTCCCAAACTTTTTAAACTCAAGGAAAAAGTTAAAAAAAACATTGATAGAAAAAGTACGTACCAGTTCACCATTACAATATACTTCAAAAGCACCAGAACTTTGCAGCATGGACTGGAAAAAATTTCCGAGGAGCCAAGTGGTTGCCATAGTTCCGAATCTGTTAGCACGCAAGTGATAGAACCATGGAGGTGGTACCGCAAATCCCAACCTAGGAAATATTTGTTCACCACCCATTACAAGGCCAATGACGCCAAATTGGAAAACGGGTACTACTTTGCTCAACAAACGTTTTGGAAGTGGAGGAGGATAGTTAGCAAGGACGACATGGACACCAGGAAACTGATTTTCCAACATGTTTTTCATTGTCACAGCTGTCCCTCTGGAAAGAAAGATTGAAACTTGATGACCAATCAAACGAAGTAAAGGAAAGGGAAACAAAAATTTCTTTTCCATATAACGCTGCTGCCATTATCTTCTCTTAAGAACACGAAGGACCACATTTACTGTGTTTGGAATCAATTATTTGTACTTATTTAATGAACTTTATCGCATATATATAACTCCCGTAACCAACAGACTGAACAACGCATATATATAACGCCCGTAACGCATATTATTTAATGAACTTTAACGCATATATATAACGCCCGTAACCAAAACTACCAGGTTTGGATAAACCCATAATCTAACTCTACATCCGCCCCTGCTTCTAAGGATTCTGTATATTGGCATATATTGGAAAGGCTTTTGCGTCATAATGGCATTCAACAGACTGAACAAGGAAGTTGTACAACGTCTTCTTTACAAATCAAACAACAAGGTTATGGCCTTCTAAGAGGCCAATACAGTAAAAGTTCCCAAAATTCTCCTTTAGTTTTGGAAACTCTTTTCCATCGGTCCATCCTGCAATTAAGACTATTACACCACTTAACTTAGAATGAAATAAGCACTCAATCAAACGAGTTCAAATCATGTCGGAAATCCAAGAGACTATGCTCCTCAATAACTCAAAATTCTTGGCAGTATTATCTTTTTTCTTGAGGAATAGAGGATTTATACAGCCAGTGGCGGAGCCAAAAAGTCATACAAGGGGATTCACAAAATATGAGTATTATAGTGTCACACCTAAGAACTTGGGGGCTAAGGCAATTTTTGAAACCCCTATACTCCTGCGTCAAGAGGATTCAACAGTTCATATAAAACCAGAAAATTTTGTTTATTACCCTATTTACACGTTGCAATTTTCCGAGAAAGGGGATTCAGAATCCCCTTGGCTCCCTTTAGCTCTGCCACTATATACAGCCGACCCCAGCTAGTTTGGGACTGAAGCACAGTTGATTGATTGATAACCTATAATCTTGACTTCCCCACTTTAAACAACTTGTTCACATAAGCTAACATGCCAGTTTAATAGCTAATTTATGGGAAAACTATATTTGAAATTGGAAGAAAAATTACAAACTTCGCTAAGAATATACTAAACTGACACACTTTGTCTAAAAAAATTTAATAAATTTAGCAACCCCATATGATGCTATAAAAACAGCATTAGAAACAAAACCTGAAAGAACATGAAGAGCAGAAATCAATGCTGACAGTGTTACCAATACCAACTGCACCAATACCACCAGTTTTCTGCAAAGTCAAACACACACAAAAAAAAGAATTAAAAATTAAAACTAAAGATACACTTTTTGTTAAAAAGAAAGAGAATGAAAAGAGAACATTTTTGAGGTACCTGAGTAGGGAAATCAAGAGTCTGAGGTGGTTGTTGTTGGATAACTGACGCCGGTTGATGGTGGTGGTGATGGTGGTGGTCGGAAGTGGGTTTTTGAGGGGGCGGAGTAAAAAGATTGAAGAGATCGGAGATGAATAGGAAAAGGGGTAATCCAACCAGAAGAAGCTGAGTTCGATCCATTGTTTGCCTGTGTGGGGGAGCGAGAGAGAGGGGAAGAAAGAGGAGTTTGGGTTTTCTTAAGGAAAAGAAAATGTTTTTTAAAAAAATGTAAAATCCTTTTTTGGGTGAGAATTAGATCTTGAATTACTTCTTCATGTTCGGGTAGGGTAACTGCACTGTTAGCTACTAATTAGACGCATATTTACTTTTAAGTCACTGTTTAAAATAATTTTAATCTTTAGCCATTGTTTTAATAAACTTTACCAGTTCGGACGAAAATACTCTTCTGCTCGTAAAGTTCAGGACCAAATGTTCTTAATTATGAGCTTGTAAGTCTAAGTTTAGGATTACTTGTCCTTAACTTTTGAACTTGTAACTCTAAACTCAGGACTACGTGTCCTTAACTATTGAACTTGGAACTCGAAATTCAGGACTACATGTCCTTAATTTTTGTGCTTGTAACTCTAAGTTAAGGACTACTTGTCCTTAATTTTTGTGCGTAACTCTAAGTTAAGGACCAAGTGTCTTTAATTTTTGAACTTCTAACTCTAAGTTCAGGACCAAGTATCCTTAACTTATGAACTTGTTATTGTAAGTTCAGGACTAGTTGTCCTTAATTTATGAGCTTGTAAGTCTAAGTTAAGGACTACTTGTCCTTAGTTTTTGAGCTTGTAATTCTATGTTCTGGACTACATATCCTTAACTTTTGAACTTGTAACTCTAAGTTCAAGACTACCTATCCTTAATTTCTGTGCTTGTATCTCTAAGTTAAGTACTCCAAATTATTTTTCCAACAAAAAATTTCATTTTTACTAAAATTGAAAGAATTATAAATTTAAAGAAAATAAGAGTACAATTTCAGAGACTAACAACCAAATCATCCTACAATTTCTTGGTTGGTACGTTGACGAGTTAACAAAAATTAAATAAATGATAAAGAGCAATAATAAGGACATCTGGAAAGAATAAAGAAAGAAATTATGAATTTTAATTAATGATTTTGCGCTTCTAAGTTCTATCCGACGTTCATCATTTTCACAAACTTGCGAACGATAACATGTCTCTACATCGATCTTGAGAGAGACGCGAGGGTTTCGGAAGAAAAACAATGGAAGAAAGGGTAAAAGTGTCTTTTCATATCAATTTTAATAGAGTAGTGGCTATTTTTGCTCAACATTAGAATTGTTGGATAAAAATAAATACCACCTTAAATAGTGGCTACCCCACGCCATTTTTACGTAAAAATTGGTGACGTTGCATCATGATGGTGTTTGAATTGAGGAGTTCGGAACCAAAGTGCGATTATTTTAGACTCAAGCAATCATAATAGGTTAAAAAAGACTGGGCATCATAATATGTATAGCGCGATTATTCATGGAGCTATACCTTGACGACACGTTTGTCCGCTAAGGTATAGTGCGGTGATTAACCGCTCCATACATAATTATTGGGCCCACCAATAATTCTTCTGGACTTAACTGACACACAAATAATTCAACTAGGTATAACGCACATATTTAAGGCGATATACATCATAATTGTACCCCTGAACTGGTTATTTCTTATTTAAAGAGTTTCAGGATTTTGTAAAAATCCATTCAGGATCCTTCAAGTCTTCCGAAATATTTGTTCGTTAAGTTATTTTGCATTTTGTCATAATTTTCGAAGAGCAAAAAATTAGGGTTTCATTATATTGGGGGGGGTGAGGTTGTGGTGGAGAATAACTCAGTACGCTATAGTTGTTCTCCACAGTGTCATGTTAAGTTGCCACATATAATAGAGTACGATACATTGGTATCGTTGTTATGCAAAAAAATGAGTGTGAGGAAACGTTCAGTGAATTAAAGTAACAGCAAGATATCCGTATTCTGTTGTTCCACAAGGGGTTGCTTGCTTTGTTGAGTTTGCCATCGAAGACGGTGAAACTCTGAAAGATTTTTTGAGGACCCCAGATGAACATCGGACACTTCTTGTGATAAAAATGTTGGAAATGTACGTCAAGGCTGAAGACGTTCGCAACAATGAGGTTTCGCAAGGTAGGGATATCCCTCAATCATCGAGCGGTTATTTTGGAGGGGCTTTAGCCGAACAGGTTCCGAGTGAAAGAGTTTGGCCTGATCTAAACTTATCTCCGCGGGAGAATGAGGAGCGAGAAAATATTTTCTCCCCTAGTATACATAATCTACAAGCCGAGTGGTAAACTTCAATTTTTCTTTGTGTTACGATGTTTATTTTTATGTATTGAATTTATATTAACACTCTTATATTCCACAGAGTGTACCAACCAGATATGAATTTTACAAGTTATGAACCAATGGCCAGTTGGAATATGCCTAGTTTTGGTGTGTTAGATCACGGTGGTCCATTCTGGAGTCATCATCAACAGGATAATGTGCATCATGAGATATCAACACATTATGATTTGTAAGTGAAGTGATAAAGTCTAGATGTAAAGTTTGGATGAATTTTAGAAACTCGGTATTTTATTAGTTGTGCGGTGAAAACGAGCAACTTGAAGATCCTGTCCTTACTCAATTGTCCGAAGACGACATGTTTAATCGGGATCTGGTAGATAGGCAGAGTATGGAAGAGAATAGTGATTATGACAACAATGTTGATGAGTTTGGAGATGACACATCCTTCCCTGGTGAGAGTGATGGTGATGAGGACGAGAATGTTGAACCTGATTTGACGAGGGAGCATGCCCCACCTCCTGTTAGACCAAGAGTGTACGAGTCCCATGTGTCGTTTCATTGAAGGGATATTCCCTACCTTGATCATTTTCCAAGTACGTCAGATGTGGATGCCCTCTCAAGGTATCTTAACAAAATTCGGACAGCAATGTGGGATGCATCTTGAGCAACGGTGCTGTCAAAGGGCATGCTTTTTGCTGATAAAGTGCGCCTAAGTAGGGCGGTGCGAATGTACAACATAAAAGAGTGTCGTGTGATCGTGGTTCATGAGTCATCTCCGGAAGTATACAAGGTTATTTGTCATAGATGGTTTCAAGGTTGTAATTGGATGCTGCGTGCGAGGAAGCTGAAAACAAATATGTGGGTTGTGGATAAATACATTGGCACCCACAATTGTGAAATTGACATATTCAGTGGGAATCATTTTAACTTGAATGTTGACTTGATTTCTCTTATCTTGATTCCACGCATTGAAGCGTCCATAAGGTACAAGATCAAAAGTGTATAACATCTGTCCACCGAGTATATGGATGTACCATTACCAAAAGAACGGCATTTCTCGGGCGCAAACGTGTATTTGAAATTGCTGGGATAAGTCTTTTGCCTCTCTACCCAGGTACATGGCCGCATTGCAATATCTTAACCCCGTGACTATTGTTGAATGGAAGCTTGAGAGGAGTCCGGGAATACCAGAACACATATTCAAATATGTGTTATGGGCATTTAAACCAGCCATTGATGGTTTTGTGCATTATCGGCTGATAATATCCATAGACGACACTCATGCCTATGGAAAGTATGATATTAAGTTGTTGATCGTTATTGCAATAGATGCTAATGGAAGTATATTTTCCCTAGTATTTTCTATTTGCGCCAATGAAAGCCAAGAGACATGGACATTATTTTTTAACCACTTGAAGGAGCACATTGCCAGACAACATTCCGGTATTTGTCTAATATCAAATCGACATGGCGGTATTTTAAGTTCTGTACAGAACTTGCGTGCGTGGCAGGAACCGTATGCCTACTACCGTTACTGTGTGAGGCACCTGAAGGCCAATTTCCAGAGGGCTTATCCGAACAAGGACTTGCATGATTTAATGTGGTTGGCTGCAACAGATAACCAAGAGTGTAAATTTAGAAGGCGAATGGAATTGATCAGGCAGGACGACCAATGAGCCTATAGTTGGTTGATGCGACATGAGATTGACAAATGGACTTTGCTTGCGGATGGTGGCAGAAGATGGGGAATCCTCACTTCAAATGTGTCAGAATCTTTTAACGGGTTATTGAAGTCTGCACGTGGATTGTCTGTCACTGCTATAGTGCGGATGTCATTCAAACAGATGGCAGAGAGGTTTGTTGAAAGATCTAGAAGTGCATCATCATTGATGGAAAGGGGTATTGAATTTATGCTAATACTAATGAAAAGATTTGAGAAATACAGGAAACGAGCACAGTGGCATTCATTTTTGCAATATTGTAATGAGCGAAATATTTTTGAAGTTCACACTACTATTCATCACAACCAGGTAATAATACACACACCGTCAATGAAACCAGAAGGTTATGCTCTTGCGGGAAATGGTCCATCTATCACATGTCGTGCTCACATGTCATGAAGTGCTTTCAACATACAGGTTTCGCGGCAACGAGGTATGTTGATAAAGAATATAGTGTTGCTGCATACTTAAACACCTATAGTGGACAGTTGCACCCAGTGGGTGCTGAGCATTATAGCCGCCATAATCATTTAAAATGGTGTGTAACAAGGATTATGTGTGTCAACGACAAGTGCAAAAAAGAACGCATATACAGAACCAAATGGATGTTGGTGATACCGTTTATGCGCGTAAATGTGGCATATGTTCGCAAACAGCACACGACCATCGTAAATGTCCTGGAGCTGGTTTGGGTAGCGGTGGTAATTCAGCTCCTGGTGGAAGTTCATCTAATGTGTCCAATTATCAAGGATACACGTAATGTTTTGTTGCAGTAATTTGTTGTAATAAGTGTATGTAAATGTTCAGCTTGCAAAATGTATGAAATAAAATTATGTTTCTACTGGTGTTATATATAATTGATATTTAGCATTAATACTTTAGTACAACAATTTAACATACACCCCAACAAAAAGGAATAATTGTCATTTGCCATTATTATCATTGTCTGGCACTATTTCATTGTCAATGTCTTCATCTTCTTCGTCTACATTGTGTACATACCCTTCGGGACCAAGGGCATCGTAATCTAGGCGTTAGTTGACACACATTTCTCGTATTTCATCGCTATCATCAATAAGACCACTTGCTTGATTTCTACAACAATATGGGACTCCTACGTCCAACGTATGTGGTTGAAACTTAGGTAGTCCTTCCCATTTGATCTCTGTTGAAAAATCAGGATAATCATTGTCTCTATGCAATTTTTTATTTTCTAATAAATCCTAGTGTTGATCCTCCGTTCCTCCTAGGTAGTTAAGATCATCCATTGCATGATGAATAGCTAGTGCCTTTTCCATCTCTAGAATCTCCTTCATCAAATGTTGAATCACTTCTGGTTCATCTTCGTGTGTGCTGGTTTGGAAGGTTGCATATAGTGTTTGTGGAACAACAAGCCCATGCCAGCGACATAGTACTTCATAATCACATTATTTTGAGTAAATGGGAACTCATTATAGTTTTTCGCCCCAAATTCGCATACCTTCGGGCTTTGTAGAATGCGCTTCGCCCTCAATAATGTGCCCTGCAACTTTGAGATCAGTCTGTATATTGATAGGCTTATTTTCCAAGGGACACAGAACACCATACCACTTGTCATCAACCAAATCAGTATAGCAACCTAGCATATTTTTTTCAAGGTTAGGATCGATAGTGTTAAGACTGTTCCATGGGGATTTGTTAAACAACCTTCACCCTTTTGCCTCTTCGTGAACCACTTATTAAATATTAGTGGCATTTTTGAAATTGATGTTGGAATGTTTCTTCAAATGATCTTTGAATACATATCTCTTGGTTCAGTTTAAGAAGCCGTCTTATACCCTAAAGAATCATAACGTGCCACTAATATGCGTTAAATGTATTGTTTGGTCGACCTGAAAATGCTGTTGTTCTGGAAAAACTGTCTTGTACCCTAAAGAATCATTATCACGCGAAACATAGCGTGCCACCAATATGTGTTATGTGTATTATCTTGTCGACCTGAAAAAGCTGCCACTCTGGAAAAGTTGTCTTGTACCCTAAAGAATCATTATCACGCGAAACATAGCGCGCCACCAATATGTTTTATGTGTATTAGCCGCTTATAAAAGACTAACGCATTTTCGTTATTATTTGCGCTTAATGAAACAAGTAAAAAAACTTTCCATTAATTTTTCATTTTTCTTGCATTACGAAATGTCTGGACGCAATGACGTACCAAGGTGTTATTGTGGCAAACATGCGATTTTGAAGCCATGTTGGTCAAATTGCAATCTGGGGCGGAAACATTGGATCTTTCAACAACTTGTAAGTTATTATTTGGAAAAAAACGTTTGTTAATATTTTTTATATAACATGTTAATTAATAGTGTTGTCTTATAATCCCCATTGGTAGGACAAAAATCAATGTGGATTTCAAGAATGGTATGATGAACCCATTAACCAGGAATATTACAAATCATATTTGCACTATGTTTGGAATATGACTGATGAATACGAACTCCAAATCTTTAAACTACAACAATAACTTGTGGTTGAAGAGATATTTAAGTGGTTGAAACACAAAATAATGGGCGATGGTGACTAAACAAATATATGGATGTGTTGAGTGTAGTATTTTATCCTTATATTTTACGTGTCAAGTATTATCATTAATTATATCAAATTTAAATTATGTTAAGTTTTCATTTTTTTATGTTGTAGTATTAAACTAATAAATAACCCGAGAAATAAGAACACATGTGCAAATTATGTAAAACATAAATAATGTTGCTATTATATATTTAATATCATATATACAGATGATAATAATAAATGTCTGTGTGTCACACAACATGTATGCTTTAAAGCATTGGCTGGCCTGAGGCGCATTCCATCACGCCCGACTACGCTATCAGGATCATCCTCATCATGTCGCCTCTTTATCGGAGGATGCGCAACAACATGATCGTCGGTAAGGATGGCAGACTTGGTAGAAGCGGTCGTCGGTCCAGCAGTAACCTACAGAATAATAAGATATTTTAGTATATGAAATATAAATTACTAATGTACGTGTTAGCTAAAATATTTTAATGGTCATACCATGGTCTCGGCGGGCTCCTGAATAAAATCATCCATCTCCGGCATGTCAATATCGCACAAAGTGATCTCTGTGGCGGGCGGTGATGATGTCTTTAAAAAAATGCTTCAGATACTGATGACTAATCAATGAGATAAAAATAATAGTAATACAAACAAACATGCGCCTGAGTAGCGACACACTGCTCTGTCAGAACATCGGGGTGCATTGGAATAGATGAAGTATGTGAAACATCCTTAGCTTCCCTCGATGATGAGCCATAACTCAGTCGTCTCCCACTATGAACCTCTCATATAGGATGATTCTTAACAACCGTCGATGGCCCTAGTTGATCAGGAAAATACTGATCCCACTCCTGGTGCGTAATAGCCGTGCCCGCAATCAATAATGGAGCTGACGGGGTCAACTGCGAAGTCCCTGGCGACAGCTGCAGGCTAAATGATGGCATATCATGAGGAGCATCGTGTGGCTCAGGGTGGTCACCCGGATGATCATCTCTAATATCCTCCATGTGTGCCTCAATTCTCCCTTGCGGGGGACCCCGTCCTCATCGACCACCACGACCTCGTGGGACACCCCTTCCTTTCTGGCCATGCCTTCCACGTCTACCACGTTCAGGCTCCACTGATGGCCCGTGATGGTAGTCCTCTGGTGGCACATAAGCAACCTCGTATCCTAATCGCTCATCATCTCAGGCACGCCTCAATGTTCGGGCAACTAGATCTGTAACCTGACATCTATACCCGTGCAAAGCTGTCGCTCCCTTGTCGCTATGCTGCAACATCTGCAGTCCCAGCTGGTAGAACTGATGTAATTCAATAGCCTACATAACTTGTCAAATATTAATTACGGAATGATAATTTAATGTTATAAGTAAGTATAAAAAATAACATACCAGTGCCTCATGCCTCCCAGCGTATGGAATGTACCGACCACCAGCGCCATGAACGAGATTCTTGATATGAAGTCGGGTAACGCTGTGATACCAACCCATATACTCATGCTCGCCAGTTGTACGCTCAGGTGCAGGGGTGGAGGAATCAGGTCATACCTTTGGTCCCAAACCTCAATCTAGGCCTCTAGCCAGTCCATGTATGTCTCGTCGACCCTAGAACGATCATCCCGCTGGTAATGTGTCCTAATCCAAGCGGGCGGAATATGTACAAGCTGCGGTCGACCAAACTGGCGAAGAACTCGCTCGGTGGCATGATGCTCGACAATATCGATACATATCAGTGGGACATAAGAGCTCTACATAGCTCAGCCGCGAGAGCAAGAATCGGGCAAACCAACTATGAGTGCGTCGTTGTATGGACTCCATATGAACTATTAATTAAACACATGAATCGTGAGTAAATGCAACATATATAAATCCAGTCCAAGTAAACTTAAGTATACATGTACCTGCGCGCCTTCAAGCAAATCCAACAAATCCCAGTACTAGGGGAGATGATGTCGATCCTCGACCTCGCATCCATAGCCTCGCCTATCAACCCACCTCCTAGCTAAAGGGAGAAACAGTGGAGGTGGTGCATCTGGAGCGATGGGTGGTAGAGGTGGCTGGAACTGCAGGAACCGCTCCAAGGCCCAAACTTAATATACAATGTGGACGTAAAATTTAAGGATTGTTTTTACTATGTATGTTATAATCATGAAAAGAATTGACTATGTTTTCACTTGCAGCAACAACAAAAGTTCAGCAACGTCATTGTGGGTGCCCATGCACGCCCGACACATCTACCTATACAGGTAACCTAGAACAGCTGCACCCCAGTTGTAACCAGGTAAATCAGCTAACCGCTCAAGATGATGAAGAAATCTCAAGCTGACTAGGTCGCCTGAAGTGTTCGGGAACAATACACCACCAAACATCGGCATCATCAACATTTTCGTGCACCGGTCGATAACCTCCACCGGTGAATCACCCGTAATGTCCGCCCGCATCCATCACCTCCAGATGCTGCCGAACGGGCGTCAACTGCAAACGACTGGCCCCAGTCAATGTAGTCTCCTCCACTGGCTGGAAACTGATGAGCCGCTGCAACATCTGCAGGTAATGCAATCCTGTATATTCTCTAAGAGCATGTGGGTAAGCTACAGGTAGTCCATCAACCGACAGACCAAATGAACCTCCACGTCCTCAAGCGTAATGGTAGTCTCGCCAATGGGTAGATGAAACGTGTGTGTCACCGGTCACCACCGCTCTATCATAGCCGTGATCGACGCCCAATCAAACTACAACCGGCCGATCTCTATGATCCTGTAGAAACCCGTATCTTGAAGGCGTCTAACTATACAGGGATGCAATGGGTGGGCCCTAATGAACTCCACATATCGTCTATATGTCTGGCACAAAATGTATGGGACAAACACTGCCCATCCCATATGTATGAAGACCTATGCTCGGCTTGTAGTAACAGTAGCTCTAGCGATGCATGCACAAGCGGAACCTCCATGACGATGACTGTAAATTGAACAATGTTAATTAAAGTATTTTTCTTTTTAATGTCTTAACATCTTTAAATATATTGCAATATCTTTAATATTAAAATTTATTCGATATTTTTACCTCTATTGTTACTTAGGTTGATACATTTTCTATATTATAATTTTACATGTTAATTTATTATTTTATATGTTGGTTTATCATTTTATATGTTAGTTTATTATTTTATATGTTAGTTACTTATTTTATATGTTTGTTTCTTATTTTATATGTTAGTTTATTATTATATATGTTTGTTTTATTAGTCACTTATTTTTGAGTATAATAGAATTAAATAAATAATTTTCATAACTGTACATGCTTTAATTATTAAATATTCATATCAAAAAATTTTAGTTTGACAAATATTATTTTTTAATGTTATTTTCTTACGTTTGTTGACTAGAATTCGAGAGAGTTTGTGTTTGAACTATCATCTTTTTCACATATTTTTGAGGCTAACAAATAATTAAATGATTAATTTCAATAACTACAAACATACTACGCAAAAAGGCACTACAATTTACTATGCTAAAGCGCACTACATTACAATTATGGGCACTACATTAAAATTACGGGCACAACATAAACTACATGGACCTAAACAACATCGAAGTCACATATTAGCATATGTACAATAATAACATCTAAATAAGATTAATTATTCCTAAAATAACAATCTACTTTACTAATCTTTTAACACATAAATAATCTAATCCAGAAGAAAAAAATTGATTTAATCACAAAAAAATCACAAAAATACATATACCACAGTAAAAATAACTAATTATCATTTTTATAACAACTAAAAACATTAATTATTCATAAAATAATAATTTCTCCATTTTACTAATTTTTTAGCATACCAATAATATAATCTGGGTAAAACACAACAAATTAACTAAATCGCAAAACAATCACGAAATAACATAGAACACAGTAAAAAATAACTAATAGGCATTTTTTATACATGAGTTTTAATAAAAAATAAGTCGGAATACCTCGATTTTAATCTTTTTGAAAGTTGAAGATTTGATTTGGAGCTGAAACGAGCAACTCACTACGCGATAACGCCTTAGATGCGATGTTAGCTTGCTACAATACCGAGAATCTACACTTTTTGTGGGATCGATGGGCTCCAATGGAGCTTTTTTCGTTGAAGGGGGTGGGGGGGTGGGGGGGTGGGGGGTGGGGGAGGGAACCGCTGCTGTGGAATAAAAAATTGAAAGGGAGGGATGCTGGTTCGCGTCTGGTGGGAAGGAGAAGAGCACGCTTTTTAATAGGTATAGTCCGCATATATATCGCGCTATACTATAGCGCGGTATATATTCACGCTATACTTTCCTGCCCTTTTTAAGTTCAAATATAACGCGGTTACTCACCGCGCTATACTTTAACGGACAAACGTGTCGTTAAGGTATAGCACAGTGAATAACATCGCTATATATATAATGGTGCCCAGTCTTTTTTTAACCTATTATAATCACTTGAGTCCAAAAATATCACAATTAGGTTTCAGACTCAAGCATATCACTTGTCACTCTCGATATTTGCACACTAGTTTAAAGTAGGAGTTGGTCAATTATGCTGCACGTGTCATCTTTGATTGTTTGTCCTTTTCTTCGCCAAGTGTCATCTTAGTGGGCATTTGGACATAAGAATTGCAAAATTTCAAAAAGAAGTGAAAACTTTTTTCAAAGGAAAATGGTATTTGAAAATTAGAGTTGTGTTTGGACATGAATATTTTTTGAGTTGTTTTTGAAGTCTTGAAAGAGATTTGAGTAAAAATTTTGAAAAACAACTTTTTGGAGTTTTTCAAATTTCCGAACAATTTCAAAATTTATTTTCAAGTGAAAATTGAAAATTATATGGCCAAACACTGATTTCGAAAAAAAGTGATTCTTTTTATGTCCATACGGGCTCTAAGTGGGCTTGGACATAAGAATTGTAAAATTTCAATAATAAAAGTGACATCTTTTTTCAAGTGGATATGGTATTTGAAAATTAGAGTTGTCTTTGGACATGAATATTATTTGGGTGGTTTTTGAATTTTTGTGAGTGACATGAGTGAAAATTTTGAAAAACATCTTTTGGGAGTTTTTCAAATTTCCGAAAAATTCTAAAATTCATCTTCAAGTGAAAATTGAAAAATTTATTGGCCAAACACTGATTCTGAAAAAAGTAAATTTTTTTCCAAAAGAAGTGATTTTTTTTTTGTCCAAACGGGCTCTTAGATTTTCAATGCTTTTTTCGTATAACTAAATTCAGTGGTAGTTAACTAAACCGCATATAGATTTTTTTGGTTTAAGAATTTGTTTTACCCTTAAAATCGAATAACAATTAAATTTACAAGTGGTTTTAAGGATATGTGATTTCACTTGGCACAAACTTAGAAATATGTAAATTGATATTAGAAACTGACTGTAAATAAAGATAAAGCAAACCAATATGATGTAACTTTGGAACTCGAGCAAGGTCGCCCTCGAACCAACTGAGTATCCTATAGAAAAGTATGAACTGAGCAACAAAGTATGAAAGCTTCAAGAGAAAAAACGTAATATATTGATTTGAATAGTGTTAATCTGATGATTATAAAATGATTAGAGCCTCCTTTATATAATAGATGAGTTCTACTTATGGTACAATTCTAAATACAGTAGAAAATACCATGATTGGGTAATTAACCGGTCTTGACTCGATACGTGCCGAGATTTCTGCCGCGATCCTTGCTCGATCGCGGATATCTCGGTTTTTTGTTATTCGACTCAACGGGCTTCCCTCGATCCCTGTTCTGCTTGGTCTCGATCTCTATCTCGCTCTGTCCCGATCTCGATCTCGATCGGTCTTTGAATCACGAGCTCGACAACCTGACTTCGAACCCTGGCATGCCACCCCGGTCTCGATTAACCATACAAAAAATAACAAGCCCGATTTTGACCGTATACAGATAGTCCCTGTTTTTCAGAAAGTA
Source organism: Nicotiana undulata (assembly GCA_005239495.1). Classification (NCBI taxonomy): domain Eukaryota; kingdom Viridiplantae; phylum Streptophyta; class Magnoliopsida; order Solanales; family Solanaceae; genus Nicotiana; species Nicotiana undulata. The sequence continues at coordinate 67,992 of ML276793.1, forward strand.
ATGACAAGAAAAGATTTGAGTCCTCGATCTTCACCTCGGTACACCATGACGCAAGCATTGTGACGTAAGTAGCAGAAGTGACTGAAACGTCTCGTCAGTACAGTTTTTGAGGCATTTAATGCGCGTTAGTCGACGGTCGGCCACTACCAGCTTTGAACCGTCGTTGTGAAATCAATAAATACCCTCCTTCTTCATTCATTCAAACTTTACTTTCAAATCTTCTTCATTCTAATCTTCAGAGCCCTTTGTCTTCTTCAAAACTTTATATTTTCAAATATTTGAGTTTCCTTGCTAACTTTGTCCCAAAACACCAAGTGTTTCCCTTCAATTCTGCTCCTCTTTGCTCGTAAAAACTACATGGCTAAAACATCAAAAATAGTTGCGTAAAAAGAAACTACCTCCTCGTCTCGGTCGGCCGGCGAGGAACCAGCGGCGGAGCCACGTCCCGAAGAGTTCTTCCCCGGGGGGTGCGTCATCGATTCCGACTTCACGGTTTAGAAAACTTCTTCGGTTTTGGGGCGATGCGAGCTGGTATCGAGATATATATTCTCTATATGGTGGTGCCGACTCTTGAAGAAGCAATCACCACCCACATGGAAGGGTTCCTAAGTGTTTACACTTATCCCTTCACGTTGGGTCCCCTCGATACGGTCATCATAAACTTATGCAAAAAATACGAGGTGACCCTTGGCCAAATTCACCCCTCTTTCTGGAGGACAGTGATACTGCTCCGCTACTTCATTAGCAAAATTGATGGGCTTCCCTTCACCCTCGACCATCTCATACGACTGTACATCCCTCGACTCTATCGAGGTGGGCTAATAAAGTTTCAACGTCGGGACACCAGGGCACCTTTATCGAGCATAGATGAAGATAAAGACCGTGGTTGGACGGGCCGATATTTTCGAGTGAGTACCACAGACTTAATCTCGGTTGAGAGTATGCCATTTTCTGAGAAATGGAATATTAAATGTAGGTATAACTCCATCCTCAATTTCTGTTTAGTGTTTTCATTCTTTTTTCATCCTTTCTCATCGATGTTCTACTTGATGCAGCCGCTACCTGGATGTCGGGTGCAGTCCCCCAGCTCGAGAACTAGGCAGGAGCATGGTATCGTAATCGCATGGCGCGATTTGTCAAAGGGTCGATGGGAGTCTAGCAGTCATGGTAAACCTTTTTTCCTGACTTAATTATTTGACCATTGTTTATATACTTTCCCGAGCTTACTCGTTTTCCTTCTTTTTTAGGTCTCGGGAAGGAGGTGACGATAAGGCCTCCGTCTGGTGATGAAGATATCCTTCCCCCACCATCTACCTCGAAGCCTGTGAAGGAGAAGAAAAGGAAAAGGGCTTCGGATTCCGAGGGGAAAAAGCCCAAAAAGAAAGCAACCCGCAATCTAAGGGGATCGTCATTCCTCTGAATTTGGAGTCGGTCCAAAGCCTAAGGGATGAAGAGGAAGAATAAGAAGATGACTCCGGGATGGTGGCTTGTATACGAGTTGACGCCAAGATTCGAGGAGCTACTGAGCTAGTGAAAACTACAACTACTTTACCTCAACTCAATGAGATCGAGGGGGAAACCTCGGCCCGAGTCCCCGAGCTAGAAAGAGGTGAAGACGCTTAACCTCAAGGCGAGAAGGCTACCGAGGAGGCGGTTGGCACTGATACAGAGATCACGCTCGAGGCTCCCCGATGAGGGCAGTCTCCCAAAAGACTCACTTGGGGTAATAGATATCGTGGATTCCCCCTCATTTCCTCCATTCTCTGAGTCGATGATACGTGAAGCTTAGGCGATGGAGACTTTCCACGGGGAAGGGGTTCATGGAGTAGAAGACCTTTTCCATGGTTATTTTGTCGGAGTCGAAGATGCCACCGGCTTGAGTGACTTGGAGATTCCGAGGAAGAGCTCTAGTGAGGCTTCCTCAAGCTTTAAATTGACCAATCAGTTTTCGGCCCCTAGTGTCGATCCCGGGCGTAGGCGCTCAATCGTTATCTCGATCCTGGAGGATGCTCGGATTCTTGCTGCCCCCGTAAGGGTGGCTAGCTATCTTCGATGCTTGGTCATGGAAGAAGATCAGGATAAGATGGACGAGGTGGAAACACCTTGACTTTTCAACGAAGCCCAACATGCTCTAAACCGGGTAAATACAAATTTCTTTATCGATGTCAATTTTCATACTTGTACTTTTCTCCCTTTGTATAATTCTTTTCTCTATGTTTGTAGGCTTTTGTGCTTCATCATGAGGCTTTCTTCCGATACCGAGGGGAGCTGAGTTGGTATGAGGCCGAGATCCAAGGGCTCACTGAGAAAAAATATGCCTTCAAGCTTCTTAGTGAGCAAAGAGAAGGGGAAGCAAAAGGCCTCCGTGCTGAGCTAGAAGTGTTTCAAAAAGAACATGCTGAACTAGCCGAGCAGGTAAGAGTAATCTTTGAAGTTAATGGCAGTGACTCGAGCATGGTATCTAATGGTTTGGTCTTGCAGGTCCAATAAAAGCTCGATGTGATCGAGCAACTTCGTGAGGAAGTAGATGCAGTGAACGCTGAGGCCGAGGCGTGAAAGAAGACATGGATCGCCTTGCCTTAGAAAAGGAGACTGCCCGAGCCCAACTGGCCTCGACCAAAATCCAACTCAGGAGCATGAGAGAGAAAGCCTTGGTACCAGCCAAGAAAATCGAGGAACTCCAGTCTTGGTTGGATTCGGCAATTTTTGATCGGGAGAAGCTAGTTACAGAGCTTGGGGCGGCCAAATCGGAGGTCGAGGCGACCAAGGCCAATGTTGATGTAATGGTGGCTATCTATTGGACGGATGCTGAGTTGCTCAGGTCAGAGCAAAGGAAGTTTCCAAAGCTTCTCAGGTTCAAGCAAATTGGGTTGTTGAGCACGCCAAATGCCAGTCTTAAAGGGAGATTCTCGAGGAGATCCATGCTCATGGCTTCGATCTTACGGCCGAGATCGAGAGTGCTAAGGAGCTCGAAGCTGAAGCCAGGGGGTTGACTTATCCTGACGATGATGAATCCAAGAGCCTGAGCGAATCTGAAAATGGAGAAGGCCCCGTGGGTGAAGATGCTGGCCCCAGAGATGATTAGGCCCTTTAGGATTTTATATTTTGTGTCTCTGCCGAGTCCTGTTTCGGCTTTTTGTAGAGAATTTCCATTGGTCCATGTTGCCCTTGTAAATTACTTTTAAGTTGTATATATGTAAAAACCTTCTTTAACTTTCATGTCTTCTAAGTCCATTCGTTTTCACCGATCTATACAAAGGCCGGAATGCCTTAGCATAAAGTTATGGAGTTATATTCTAAGGTTCGAGGTTGACTTGTTTGAAAATCGAATCAGTGTATCCTTTAGGCTTTATGATTGAGTGAGGTTCTGCTCGGACTCGAAATAGGGTAACCCTTAGGTTTTTTAGTTGAGCCAGAATGATCTCTCGAGCTCGAAGTAAAAACAGCCCTTAGGCCTTTGTGTTTTTTGTATTAGGCCGACCTGGCCTTTGTAAAGAATATTTTATATAAGTAAAGCTTTCTCCTCTTTCGGCTTGAATTTTTTTTATCATTTGTATTTACAAACTTGAAATGCCTTAGCATAAAATAATAAGGAATAGTCCAAAAGTTCGAACAACCTTTGCATCCATTAGAATTTTTATGCTCAATATTATCGAAGCCTTTTTTTACTTTGCCGGGGGTAGCCTTTAAAGCCGGTTATGAAAGAATTCGAAGGCCTATTTCGTTACGGAATTCGGATGTCTCAAAACCGTGTTAATTCGGTCGTAACCTCTTAGTATGGGATCTTCCCGCTGGGCTTATTTTCCTTCTTACATCGAGCTTGCCCGAAGTAATAGTCCCCGAGTGGGGTGGTCGTGGCCTTTAAAGTTTGAGGGTTGCCTAAAAGGTCTTATGACCTCGATGTTTTGATAATTCTATCTTGTTCGAATTTACTTTTCGGGCGGTAGTCCCCGAGTGTGGGGGTGATTGTACGAACTCTGGTTATGATCGACCCTTAGGCATGTTTCCATAATATACTGAAACTATGGAATTGTAAAGTAGAAAAACTTTTTTAAGGCATGAAATATTGGCAAGGAAAAATACTTTTCTTTATTTTTGAAAAAAATGATTATACATGCGTACATGTTCTGTGCCAGGGCTCGAGGAACCTACGCGGGCACGATTCGTTTGACCGTTTGGCCCTTACAAATTTCACCTATCAAGACACCGATGTTATGAAGTAATTTCCTCGCATCAAAGTTGATATTCAAGGGAAATGCCCCCCAGTATTCGACGTTGATTGCAAAGAAGCCTCAGATACTGTTGAGTTGTTCTAAGTTAGCACGATCAATGGTTGCCTCACTAAAAATCTCGCCGAAAAACCCATTTGAGACAAAATCGGTCTAATGAAAAAAGAGTGCAACGCGGTCCCAGACATATTGCTAACGGACCATCGAACATCTTTCTAAACAACGTTCCATCTTCGGACAAGGTGAACCGTGCTGCCTTTGTGCTTAGAGCTCTCGACTCCTTTGGATCTGATGGAAGTTTTTCATTCTTCAAATACTATATGTACTTGTTTCTTCAATCCCAGGTCAAAATTGTGGAGTTTATCTCGGCGTGACCTTCTTCCATTACCGATCTCATGAGCTGTACGACAGACCCCAATTTGAGTTCCTCGTCTTCGACTGATGACCCTAAGTTTGCGAGGTCATCGACCTCGCTGTTCTGTTCTCGAGGTACATGTTGCAAGGTCCATTCCTTGAATCGTTGTAGAGTCACATGTAGTTTATCTAAGTATCTTTACATTCGGTCTTCTCGGACTTCAAAGGTTCCGTTAAATTGGTTTACCACGAGGAAGGAATCACACTTGGCCTCAATGATCTCCGCTCCCAAGCTTTTAGCTAATTTGAGACTTGTAATCATGACCTTATACTCGGCCTCATTGTTAGTCAATTTTGTAGTCTTGATCGATTCTCTAACTACATTACATGTGGGTGGTTTTAGTACGATGCCTAGCCCGACTTTTTTGCGTTCAAAGCACCATTCGTAAAGACGATCCAGACTCCCTCTGATGTACCCGGTTTTATCAATAGTTCTATTACAACCTCGAGTACGAGGGCCGACATGAAGTCCGCCACGAAGTGTGCCAAGATATGAGACTTGATGGCCATTCGGGGTCGATGTTTAATATCATACCCGCTGATTTCAACGGCCTATTTGGCCAATCGACCTGAAATCTCGGGTTTGTGCAAAATATTTCGAAGGGGATAAGTTGTTACAACACATATTGGATGACATTCAAAATATGGTTTTAGTTTCCTAGAGGTTCTTATTAAAGCAAGCACTAAGTTTTCTAAGTGTGGATATCTGGTCTCGGCCTCACATAAGGTCCGACTAACATAATAGACAGGGAATTGCATACCTTGTTCTTCTCGGACCAAGACTCCACTTACTGCTATCTTCGAGACTGCCAAATATAAGTAAAGCTGCTCGTTCGCTTTTGGAGTGTGAAGCAGCGGCGGGCTCGATAAGTACCGCTTTAGTTCCTTCAAGGCATGTTGTCATTCCGGAGTCCATGTAAACTTATTCTTCTTCTTTAGTAGCGAGAAGAATCGGTGGCTCCTATCTTAGGATCTCGAAATGAATCGCCCTAGGGCAGCTATGCGCCCCATTAGCCTCTACACGATCTTAACATTATCTACTACCGTGATATCCTCAATAACTTTGATTTTGTCGGGGTTGATTTCGATCCCCCGATTGAATACCATGAAGCCAAGAAATTTGCCCAAGCCGACCACGAACGCACACTTTTCTGGGTTGAGCTTCATATTGTACTTCTTTAGTATATCGAAAGTTTCCTGCAAATGCTTCAAATGGTCCTCTGCTCGCAGGGACTTAACTAACATGTCATCAATATAATCTTCCATTGATTTTCCTACTCGTTCTTCGAACATTTGGTTTAATAGGCGTTGATAAGTTGCACTTGTATTTTTAGTCCAAACGACATTGCATTATAACAATAGGTGTCGTACTTAGTGATGAACGAGGTCTTTTCCTGATCACCCGGGTTCATCTGTATTTGGTTGTACCCAGAGTAGGCATCGAGAAAATTGAGAATCTCGTGACATGCCGTGGCATCGATAATACGATCAATGTTAGGCAAAGGAAAAGAATACTTAGGGCATGCTTTATTCAGGTCTTTATAATCTACACACATTCTAAGTTTATTTCCCTTCTTAGGGACTACCACTATGTTTGCTAACCATTCAGGATATTTTACTTCCCGAATGAATCCTATTTTGAGAAGTTTGGGTACCTCGTCCTTGATGAAGGCATGCTTAACCTCAGACTGGGGCCTTCTTTTCTGCTTTACCGGATGAGATCTCGGGTCCAGGCTTAGTTTATGGGTAGTGATTTCCAGTGGGACCCCTGTCATGTCTAGATGGGACCAAGCAAAGAAATCTATGTTAGCTAAAAGGAATTTAATAAGTTTTTTCCTGAGCTCGAGGGTTAGCCCCGTGTCAAGGTACACCTTTCGTTCGGGCACATGTTCAATCAATATGACCTGTTCCAGCTCTTCGACCGTTGACTTGGAGGTGTCGGAGTCATCGAGAATTATGAAGGATCGAGGGGTCCAAGAGTCATCATCCTCGTCGATCCCTTTCCCCTCCGATTGGGTTGAGGCAGGTGTCTGTGGTTGCTATTTGGCTTCTTGTTTTCCCTTTGAATCCGATCCTTTTGTTGATGAGAGTACCGATATTGGTATCACTTCGCCGACTGCAAACATTTCCTTGGCGACATGCTGCTCCCTGTAAACCGTTTTGACTCCCTCTGGTGTTGGGAACTTCAGAACTCGGCGAAGGGTCGAGGGTACTGACATCATGTTATGGATCCATGGCCTTGCGAATAGGGTGTTCTACCTCATGTCACCCTCGATTACATGGAAATTTGTCTCTTGGATGGTCCCGGCCACGTTCACTGGTAAAGTTATTTCTTGCACAACTTAATCTTGTAGGCCGAGCTGTTCTACAACCCTCGATCGAATAATGTTGTCCGAGCTACCTGGATCAATCAAAACACATTTAACTTGAGTTTTATTCATAAGAACAGATATTACTAGTGCGTCGTTGTGGAGTTGTAGGATCCCCTCTGCATCCACGTCACTGAAAGACAAGGTCCCTTCCGGTACATAATCCCGAGTCCGCTTTTCCCTTATGATCGACACCTTGGTGCGCTTAAATACGGGCCCCTAAGGAACATCGACGCCTCCAACAATTATGTGGATCACGTGTTGCGACTCCTCTTGCTCATTCTGTCTGTTTGAATCTCTGTTCTTGAAGTGGTTCTTAGGCAGATCGCATAAGAATTCTCGAAGATGCCCCTCATTGAACAAACGGGCTACCTCCTCCCTCAGTTGTCTGCAATCTTTTGTTCTATGACCATGGGTGCATGATACTTGCACATTTGATTAGGATTCCTCTGGGCCGGATCAATCTACAGAGGTCGAGGCCACTTGGTGTATTTGATGTGCCCGATGGTTAATACGTTAGCTGACGCATCAACGTTGAAGTTGTATATCGATAGCTGAGGTGATTCTTTGGGTTCAACATTCCTGTCGAAACCACTCTTACTCATAAGCCCTCGAGAGCTCTGACCTAGATCATTTCTTCTATCACTTAGAACGGGGTTGTGCCCAGGCCCGTTGTTTCTCTGATCTCCACTGTATGGCTGGTATCGATCTCTATTTGACCGTGGTTCCCGGTCAATATCCCTTTTAACTCTGTCGACTGTCCTGATAGGATAAACGGACCCGGAAGGAGTTCCCAACTGGTCGTCTTCGACACTAATTTTTGACTGATACCAATTATGCACATCGGCCCAGGTGACAGCTGGATATTCAATCAAGTTCTGCTTTAGCTGGTGTGAGGCCACCGAGCTTCGTATATTTAACCTTTGAGTGAAGGCTTAAACGGCCCAATCATCGGTAATCGGCGGTAGATCCATGCGTTCCATTTGGATACGAGATACGAACTCTCTGAGCATCTCGTTATCTTTCTGCCTCACTTTGAAGAGGTCTGATTTCCTAATCTCGGAGTATGGCAAAAGAATCAATGGAGTTGGGTGGCAAATTATGATACCATATCATTTCTCAAGCTGCAACATTTAATATTATTCGAAGGGTGATTCTGCCTTTTTCGCCGCCCTGTGCGTTCTGACCGATTGATCAAACGTCCCCGCGGAAGCTACTTTCTTGGTCGACGGCCAAATTTGCATTGATGGCAATATGGGAACTGACGTCGATGGAGTCTGCAATCGGGATTCCGTCGAGGTCAACTGGAGGCACTTCGTTCCCTGGGGTGGCTATGTTGTCGTTTTCGCCATGAAAACCAAGCCCATTATCGATGTGTGTAGGTACTGCTTGAAAGTTCGACATGCTAGTCCTGAAATCAAACACACTTACGAGAACAAGTGTAAAGCAGTGTTTGTTACAGAAATTAGCACCATGCAATCATTATTATCCTTATCCCCACGGTGGACGCCAAACTATTTAAAATCGGATAACAATTAAATTTATAAGTGATTTTAAGGATATGTGATTTCACTTGGCACAAACTGAGAAATATGTAAATTGATATTAGAAATTGACTGTAAATAAAGATAAAGCAAACGAATGTCATGTGCAGCTTTGGCCGTCGAGCAAGGTCGCCCTCGAACCAAATGAGTATGCTAAGAAAAGTATGAACCGAGCAACAGAGTATGAAAGATTTAAGAGAGAAAACATAATATATTTCTTTGAATAGTGTTAATCTGATGATTACAAAATGATTAGAGCCCCCTTTGTATAGTAGAAGAGTTCTACTTATGGCACACTTCTAAATACAGTAGGAAATCTCATGATTGACTAATTAACCAATCTTGACTTGATACGTGCCGAGATTATGCCGCGATCCTTGCTCGATCGCGGATATCTCGATTTTCCGTTATTCGACTCAACATGCTTCCCTCGATCTTGCTCGATCCCTGTTCTGCTTGGTCTCGATCTCTATCCCGCCCGGTCCCGATCTCGGCTGATCTCGATCTCGATCGCTCTCTAAATCACGAGCTCGGCAACCTGACTTCAAACTCTAGCCTACCACCCCGGTCTCGATTAACCATACAAAAAAGGGCAAGTCCGATTTTGCCCGTATACAGAATTTCCAGTAAAATCCTAAGATAGTGTTTTTTTATTGTCTTTCTTTTACTTTTCATAAACTCAGCGAATAAATAGTTGTTATGGAAATAAAGGGAAGATTTTTTTAAACATAGAATAGCCTACAATAGCCGATAAGCCAACTTTACATGTTACGAACGACACAGAGAAAGCCAGTGAGTTGGATAAAAAGAAAAAATAATTCGGACAAATAAAAAGTGACATAACCTCAGACCAATCTATGGAATTGCTAAAATTTTGGTAAAACGAAGAAAGGAATATGTTTCTTTTTTATTTCTGTAGATAAACTACATATGTGACTTAGCTCTAATGAAATACAAGTAAAGAAACTAGTTGCAGTAAGAATTTTAGTTGACTGTACGACAAAACTTAGACTCAAGAAAAAATAAGGTAGAATATGATCATAATGAAGCTTATCTCAAACCAAATCTAGATCACTTACAATCATGATACTATTAGTGAAACTTTTATCTTTTTCTCTAAATGCGCAGGATTTTGTCCATAAATATCCGTTATTTGGCAGATACATATTTAGATGTACAGATGATTGATAATTGTATACGGCCGAAATCAGAGGAGTCCGATTACGAAGTTTCAATTATGTTCCGAGCCCGAGCTCATGTTTGAGATGAAGTTCGAGTCTGACCTGAGAATACATACCTCGAGAGAGCACATCGAAGGCCCGACATGGCTTACCTCGAGGTAGTACAAAATCGATGACAGTCAAGAAAAAGCGAAAAATTTCCAAGGACACGTGGTTAGAACAAATAAGATATATAAGAGATAGTACAAATCCGTACTAGGCCGTTATACAGCTTCACCAATAGTATTCTTTGTCATAATTAGAAATGTACCATATTAGGAGTTTCCCCTCCTATATAAAGGGGATCCCAATCATTTTGTAAGACATCATCATTCACTGCAATAGAACATTCTACTCTGCCTTTTCTCGTTTAACGTGCTCTTCAATTATTCTTCAGCTTTATTGTTCTTCATTTATTGTTCATACCTTATTGCTACTAAACTACCTCGAGACCCCGAGGCCATCAAGCTCGAGGCCCTCGCTCCTTTAACAAAACTGGTTTGGTTATCACATTCTTCTTACTTACACTTACCATTTCTTGATTATTAACTAGTATTAGAATAAATCGCATATTTTTAGAACCACAAATCAAATATAATTGTTAAAACCATTTTCGAGGAAAACAGTTTGGCGCCCACCGTGGGGATAAAGATAATAGTGATTACTTTGGTGCTAGTTTTCTAATAACACACGTTATTCTTCACACTTTTTCTTGTCCAAAGATTCTTTGATTTCAGGTTGAAATATGTCTAACTCAGCAAACGCACATGGAAAAAACGGTCTCGGGTTCCATGGAGAAAATAATGCAACAACTTCAGGGGCCGATGTGCCACCGTTAAACCCTGGGGTAGCACCAGCACCAAACCCTGTCGACGTCGGTTCACACATAGCTTTGCACGTCGATTTGGGTACTGATATTGACGGAAGTGTACGCGGAAGGGACCAACCTGACACACAAAGGACACAGGCTCGAGAAGAAAGAGAAGTTAGTCTAAAAGTAATTATTGAGATGTTGCAAGCACAACAAGTTGCTATCGCTTAGTTACAGAGTCAACAAAAGACTCCGAGCACAACATGACCAGAAACAACTCCTCAAGTTGAGCCAACACCAGAAAGATCAAGCAATAATAGGTCAGGAACAGACCCCACTATCATGAGGATGCTCGAGGAACTCACTAAAAGTGTTGAGTCAGGAGAAAAAAAGATAGAGTACAACGATAAGAAAGTGAAAACCTACAACTCGAGGGTCGACCAGATCCTGGGAGCACCTCCAGTCTTGAAAGGACTGGATTCGAAGAAGTTTGTACAGAAACCATTCCCACCAAGTGCGGCTCTGAAGCCCATTCCGAAGAAGTTCAGGATGCCCGACATCCCAAAATACAACGGGACCACAGACCCCAACGAGCACATCACCACATACACTTGTGGTATAAAGGGGAATGACTTGAAAGAAAACGAAATCGAGTCTGTTTTATTGAATAAATTTGGAGAAACACTGTCCAAGGGGGCCATGATGTGGTATCATAACCTCCCCCCGAACACAACAAATTCGTTTGCCATGCTAGTAGACTCATTTGTTAAGGCACATGTTGTTGCCATAAAGGTTGCAACAAGGAAGTTCGATGTGTTTAAAATTAAGCAAAGAGACAACGAGATGTTGAGGGAGTTCGTCTCCCATTTCCAAATGGAGAGAATGGAATTACCACCAGTCTACGATGATTGGGCCGTGCAAGCCTTCACCCAGGGACTGAATGAACGAAGCTCAATAGCTTCGAGGCAGCTGAAGCAAAACTTGATCGAGTATCCCACCGTAACTTGGGCGGATGTGCACAACAGGTACCAGTCAAAAATCAGGGTCGAGGATGATCAATTGGGAGCCCCCTCGGGCTCAGTATATCCAAGAAGGCTACTAGCAAAGGAATCAAGAAACGTAGAAAGAGAGCCGAGACCAAACAAGGAAAGGTATCAGCCGTACATTGAAGATCGAAGAAACACGTCGAGACGTAACATACCTCAAAAAGATCGAAGAGCGGATTGAGGCCAAAGTTCCCGGGGACTCATGAGCAAAATCGGGTTTGACAGGCACTCGGGACCGTTGGAGGCACCCAGATTGTCAGAATACAACTTCAATATCGATCCCGCAGACATCGTATCAGCCATCGACAAGATTAGAGATACCAGGTTTCCCAAGCCCACACAGTCAGATCCTTCCCAGAGGAACCATAACTTAATGTGCAAGTACTATGGTACTCATGGTCATAGGACCGAGGACTGCAGACAACTTCGAGAGGAGGTAGTCCGATTGTTCAACGTGGGGCACCTTCGAGAGTTCCTCAGTGACCGGGCCAAGAACCATTTTCGAGAGAGAGATGCAAACAGGAAGAATGAACTAGAAGAACCCTAGCATGTCATTCACATGATCATGGGAGGAGTCGACGTCCCACAGGGACCCATATTCAAACGAACAAAAGTATCCATCACAAGGGAGAAGTGATATCAGGACTACATTCCCGAGGACACCCTCACATTCAACGAGGAAGATATCGAGGTCTTATATCAGCCTCATAGATGCACTGGTAATTTCTTTCCTTTTAAATAAAGTTTAAGTTAAACGTGTGCTCGTGGATCCAGGTAGTTCGACCAATATAATCAGGTCGATGGTCGTGGAGCTGCTTGGGCTACTCGACCAAGTCATACCCGCCTCTCGAGTCCTGAATGGATTCAACATGGCGAGTGAGACAACGAAGGGGGAAATCATCCTGCGAGTCAACATGGATGGAACCATACAAGCCACCAAGTTTCATGTCACCGAAGGTTACATGAGGTATAATGCTCTATTGGGAAGGTCGTGGATCCATAGTATGATAGTAGTGTCGTCAACTCTTCATCAAATGATGAAGTTCCCTACAAAGGATGGCGTGAAAACAATATATGGAGAGCATCATGCAGCTAAGGAGATGTTCGCGGTGCACAACTTGGAACCAGTGTCGACTCCATCTACCTCAGAGAAGTCAAAGGACGATAAGGTAGCCAAATAGCAATCACAGCCTATACTCTCGGCAGAGCCCGAGGGACAGCAACCCGATGAGCAAGTGGTCGAGGACGAAGAAGAAAAATTTCCTCACCCCTCGAACCTTCGTTTCCCCCGAAGAGTGAGATGCAACAAGGTCCACAATCGAAGAACTCGAGCATGCCGTACTAATCGAGCATCTTACGGAACGAAAGGTATACCTGGGAATGGGATTAATCCCCGAACTCAGGAAAAAACTCATTCAATTTCTTATGGATAACATTGATTGCTTCGCTTGGTCCCACTTAGATATGACAGGGATCCTACCGGAGATAACCACCCATCGACTAAGTGTCGACCCCAGGTTCAAACCAGTAAAGCAAAAATGGATACCTCAGTCTGAGGTAAAGCATGCATTCATCAAAGATGAGGTAACCAAACTTCTCAAAATAGGATCCATTAGGGAAGTAAAATACCCTGAATGGCTAGCTAACGTAGTGGTAGTCCCTTAAAAGGGAAATAAACTTAGAATGCGTATAGATTACAAATATTTGAACAAAGCATGCCCTAATGATTCTTTCCCACTGCCTAACATCGATTGATTGATCGACGCCACGGCTGGCCACGAGATCCTTACTTTTCTCGATGCCTACTCCGGGTACAATCAAATTCAAATGAACCCGGAGGACCAGGAAAAGACTTTGTTTATCACGAAGTATGGTACATATTGCTATAATGTAATTCCCTTCGGGCTAAAAAATGCAGGATAAACATATCAACGCCTAGTTAATAAGATGTTCTAACATAAAATAGGCAAATCTATGGAAGTTTACATTGATGACATGCTAGTTAAGTCCCTGCGCGCAAATGACCATTTGACCCATTTGCACGTAACATTCGATGTCTTAAGAAAGTACAACATGAAACTCAACCGCGAGAAGTGCGCTTTCAGAGTTGGCTGGGCAAGTTATTAGGTTTCATGGTGTCGAACAGGGGGATCGAGATCAACCCCGACAAAATCAAAGCAATCGAGGAGATCACTGTGGTAAATAATGTGAAAGCCGTGCAGCGCTGACTAGGCAGATAGTAGCCTTAGGCCGGTTTATATCGAGGTCTTCAGATATGAGCCATCATTTCTTCTCCCTACTCAAGAAGAAAAAGAACTTCGAATGGACCCCAGAATGTCAACAAGCCTTGGAAGAATTAAAGCGGTATCACTCGAGCCCACCTTTGCTCCATACTCTGAAGGAGGATGAAACACTATATTTATATTTGGCCGTGTCCGAGGTAGCGGTAAGTGGAGTGTTGATTTGAGAAGAGCAAGGTACACAATTTCCTGTCTATTATGTAAGTCGGACCCTAGGAGATGTTGAAACCAGGTATCCGTATTTAGAAAAATTAGCCCTTGCGTTAATAAGTGCATCTAGAAAATTGAAACCATATTTTCAATGTCATCCTATGTGTGTATTAACCACATATCCATTTCAAAACATTTTGCATACGCCCGAATTATCGGGCCGATCGGCCAAATGGGCCATCGAACTTGGAGGCTATGATATTAAATATCAACCTCGAACGGCTATCTAGTCTCAAATTTTGGATGACTTCATGGCCGATTTTACGCCTGCCCTCATGCACGAAGTATAGAAAGAATTCTTGTTAAAAACAGGCACATCATCGGGGGTATGGACCCTCTTCACTGACGGTGCCTCGAATGTGAAAGGGTCTGGGCTCGGTATAGTTTTAAAACCGCCTACGGGCTGCGTCATCAGACAATTTATAAAAACTTCGAAATTGACTAACAATGAGGCCGAGTATGAGGCCATGATTGCAGGTCTCGAACTAGCCAAAGGCCTAGGAGCAGAGGTCATCGAGGCAAAATGTGACTCTCTTTTGATGGTTAACCAAGCAAATGGAAGCTTTGAAGTTCGAGAAGATAGGATGAAAAGATACTTAGACAAGTTTCAAGTGACATTGCATCGCTTCAAAGAGTGGACCCTGGTCCACATACCTCGAGAACAGAACAACGAGGCAGATGCACTCGCAAACTTGGGTTCGTCTGTTGAAGAATATGACATAGTCTCGGGGAATGTCGTACAACTATCAAAGTTGGTGATCGAAGAAGGCCATGCAGAAATTAACTCAACGAGTCTAACATGGAATTGGAGGAACAAATACATCGACTACTTGAAATATGGGAAGCTCCCCACGGACCCAAAAGAATCGAGGAACCTTCGAGCCAAAGCAGCCTGATTTTCACTCGACGAGAATGGAACATTGTATAGGAGGACCTTCGACGGACCGTTGGCAGTATGTTTGGGACCAGGGGAAACTGATTATGTGCTACGAGAAATCCACGAGGGTACTTGTGGCTGCCGAATCCTTGGTTCAAAAGGTAATCAGAGTAGGTTATTACTGGGATAACATGGAAAAGGACACCAAGGAGTTTGTTCGAAGATGTGATAAATGCCAAAAAATTGCACCGTTGATACATCAACCCACTGAACAACTACACTCGGTCCTATCCCATGGCCATTCATGAAATGGGGGATGGACATCGTCGGCCCCCTACCAACGGCGCCAGGTAAAGCTCGATTTATCTTATTTATGACTGACTACTTCTCAAAATGGGTAGAAGTGCATGCCTTTGAAAAGATAAGAAAAAAAGAAGTCATCAACTTCATATGGGACCACATCATATGTCGATTCGGGATTCCCTCCGAGATAACATGTGTTGCGCCTATTTTTTCCCCGCGAAGTTCGAGTTTTGACATTTTTTGGGATAACTCATTTCCTTTTAGGAAGGGGTATGGAATTTGAAGAGTCGCCACCTAACGGATTTGAGGTGCGTTAGGGCACCTAAATCAAATAACTCATAAACCAGTTTACATTACCAGATATTGGGTAAGGACTCGAAATTACCTTGAGGGGAAGGTGTTAGGCACCCCTCGAGGACCACAACGGTGGGTCCTGGCCAAACTCAATTTAAGTTAGTTAGTCATAAAGCAGTTTAAACAAATGGAGATCATTTAGGAAGAACGAGAATAAAGGGGGTCCTAGATTTATTAGCCTATAGGATCACTTCTGTGCAATACTCGGTACACTTTCCTCAAATAGAGGTGTTACGCGTAGCATTAGCGCACATGTCATCATATCCCTTACTACCCAATTACCCTCCCCTTAATTATTATCTAAACGTTCTAATAACATCGAACACGTACCCTATGCGTGCATTACCCGTCCTTTACCTATGGCCCTGGAGGTGCTTAGGACCTCTATTTAAGGTGGTTCTAGACTCACATATGGTGCTTAAAAGAAGAAAACTAGACGTCAAACAAAGCACGTAGGACTGTCACATAAAAGGAGCAGTTAAGGGCTCACATTTACCTCCACAAATAAACAAACAATTGCACGCCTCAAACAAACAGTTTTAAACGATTTAAAGTTCTATAGCTAGATATCTAGATGAGCACAAAGCATAATATGCAACATTTTTCATTAAGGAGAGGCAGTGAATATCTGATCAGTTTGCCTACTGATTTTATTACTTACTGCATTTGGACATATTTATAAGCAATCAAACAAACACAGAGTTAAACTTCAGAACTTTAATCAACCTACAGGTTTGCCTAGGTGACAATCGGACAGGATCCTATAGACATAGTATCTAAGTGTTAATCATACCATAATTATAAACCAATGATTGATCTTTAACAGGCAGGTTTTATCTGTTTAGACCCTATAGGCATGCTGTCTATGCGCTGAAAAATGATCACAAGCGTTGCAGAACTGGTTTTACATGTTTATCTCTACAAGCATGATATCCAAGTGTTGAGACTGTTTTTATACTCATTCCTTATAGGCATGACGACTAAATGATGAAACTGATTTTTATATGTTTTAGCTATAGGCATGATATCTAAGCAAATGCAACAAAATGTCCTAGAACATGATCTCTAATACACACAAGAAGGTTTGAGAACATGATTATTAATGCAGAATCGATAAATGACCTAAAAACAGGATTTCTAACGCACATGTGAGAATGCAAGATTTTTTAGAGCGAAAAATGGAAATTTAGGACGAATAATGAGATGAGTCCTATAAGCATGATTTCTAATGCATATAAATGATCATAAAAATCCTATGGGCATAGTTTCTACTGCATATAGATAATCATAACAATCCTATGGGCGTGGTTTCTACCCGATCCCCACAAAAATATATATAAAAGGCCCCCAACTTTACTAATAACCCCATATCTATTTTTACAAGAATCATTATTACAGACCAGATATAAATGAATTACAGAATGAAGTTACTATACTATAGGGAGCCTGGATAGGCCCAACAGTAAACCTGAAAACCAGGCCTTCAACCAAGTCTGAAATATGCCAGCATCTCATTGTACACCAAATGGTCTTCTGGTGTGTCAAAGTTCCCAAGGGACTTAGGGAACCCGGGCAATGCTCGCACCAAAAACAATTTTAAAGAAACAATTTTGTGAACTAGTTTGGAAAAGCCAGCCCCAGTGTGTCAGAGTTTGGATGAGTCTCATGGACTCCTAGGCAGTGCTCACACTGGAGGGGCAGGGCCCTAGATATTCTAAGAGTAGGAGTTGAAAATAGTACATGAAAATAAGAGATAGTTTTAAGAAAACTGTTTGGATTTTGGAAGTAAAATAGGGACAAACAAAGTCATTTCAGCATTTTAAATTCAAATAAAGATTCCAACAATCAAACAGTAGACAGAAACAGGATCACGTCCACTTCAAGCAAAGTTTCACATTACCTAGGATTGATTTAGTTCATTAATTATTGCTAGGTGGGCATATAGCATGCTGGGAACAGAATAATAAACAGACAACTATACAGAGAGGGGTAACAGGGGTTGGAACATATAAGTCATTAATCAGGAGCACATAAAAACTGGACAAGAATGAAAGCATGCTAGTTGAGAAATAAGTAGACAAGTATACTGGGTCAAATAAGAACATGCTCAAGTGTTTGAACCCTATCGCCATATTGGACAAGACAAATTCACAAGAGTTAAGGGCATGCTAGTTAACAGAGACATAGAGCAGGCTAAGGCAGGTTGATATCCACAACAGACAAGTTACATAACATACTGAATAGGGCCTAATGACAGAGATAGACATGCTGATTAAGAGCCATAAACATGGAGCACATAGGTTTATATGATAACAACTAGATTACATAACACTAAATAGGACATAGCAACAGAAGTAGTCATGTTGATTAAAAAATAGACAGGAAAGACATAGGAATCTAGCTTCATAAAAGTAGTCATGCTAACTAGGATCAATAAACAGGGAGGCATAGGTTTAAATATACAGAAGTAGTCATTCTGATTGTGAGCAATAAACAGGAAAGCACATAGGTTTAAACTTCATAGCAGTAGTCATACTAATTAAGATCAATAAACAGGAAGGTCCTGAATTTAACTACACAAAAGTAGTCATGCTAATTGAAATCAATAAACATGAAAGACATGGATTTAACTACACAGAAGTGGTCACTTTGATTGAGAGCAATAGATAGGAAAGAACATAGTTATAACTTCAATGCGTATAGAATTGTGTGTTTCTTTCTGAATGTGTTCGTGTTTGAAAGAAAAACAAGAATGAGGTTTGTATAGAACTTAGCAAGGTGAAGCCAATAAGTCAAGAAAATTAAAGTTCATAAGTAAGCCAAGAAAATATAATCAATCAGTTAATTGGGGCTAAACCCAAGCTAATTGATACAAACAGAATCCGGGAAAGTCACCTTAAATAAGGAGAATCAATTACCAGTCCCGATTGGGAGTCAAATAAGGTAAACAAATTAATTACTGACCATAAATTATACTAATTAATTTAAACAAGGCAAGTAGTACTATTAGGCGTCACACAATAAGGAAATAGGTAAAAGAATCTCAGAGAAGTACTAATTTCAACAGAAAAATATATTTGAACCCTAATAAAATCAATCTATCTATTCTAATTAACAGAGATGAAAAATAACGGGAAAATCATCGGAATAATCAGTGAAATAGGCAGAAGAACCTAGGGTTTAAAGCATATACACAAAAATCAGTCAAACTAGTAAAGATAATCAGATTCAAACACTTAGAGGTTTTAAAACCTTTTTGGAGAGATCTTAAAACGAAACCCTAATTTCACAACATCGGAATCAATTAGTAATAAGGAAAACAGAAGGGTTTTCAAAGAGAAATACCAAATAATACTTAAAATATTTCAGATCAACAAGGATCTGAACAGAACCAAGTAGCATAAGATTAGTTTTTTTAAAATGACAGAGATGGAAGAAAACCTGTTTTAAAACATAGATTTGAGCCACAAACACGAAGATGATAGTACTCACAAACGGAGATGGCCATAAGTAGGCTTATGAAAAGGTTTTGCACAAAATCTGAGTTGAATCTCTTTGAGATTCTTTCATAAATCAACATAAGCGAACAACCAGAAGAGGCGAGAGTCCGGTAGGGGCCGGAAATTACAGAGAAACCCCATGGAACGGGGGATTTTCCAGTGACGGCAGCTAGGGTTAGAGGGAGTGTTTGAGAGAGAAGAGGGGAGGTCAGGGAGAATGAAGACGGCGGAAATGAAGAGTGCGGTAGGGTTTGGGGGTTGGGTTTAATTAAAAAGGAAACTTTATCCTGGACCGTTGATCTCTTGAGATCAACGACCATAATTAGTTAAGGCTGGGGCGGGTTAGATGAAGAATTGGGCTTGGGTAGGATTTGGGCTAGGATTTTAAGTAATTGGGCCGGTGTAATCAGGTTAGGTCCAAAATTAAAATGAATTCAAAGGAGTTATTTGTTAAATATCCAATTAATTAATGAAATAATTTGTAAAAATAATTAATAAATTATAAAAAATAATTTTCATGCATAAAAATGATTTAAAATAATTACTTAATATTATAAAAATGTAAAAAGCTATTTTCTGGTTAAATAGGGTAATTATGCACACATAGGCTATTATTGCAAATTTATTGCAGTTATAACCCAAAAAATGTAAATGTAGCTATTCATGAAATAATTAAAGCTTAGTATAAATATAAATGATAAAATTAAGTCATAAAACTGTTATAAAGTCGTTTGTGATGCAATTAGTAATTATTTATATAATAATAATACTGGGATAAATTAATAAAAATCCTTAGAAAAAATGGAGAAATTATGGAAAAATATTAATTGATGCTCATGTACTATTTTGAAGATAGATATTCATTTTGAAAATAATATAGGGAAAAATTGGGTATCAACAACATGCGACAATGGGAAGCAATTCATCGACAACAAAGTAACGAAGTTCCTCGAAGATCATAAAATCAAAAGGATCCTATCAACACCTTATCACTCAAGTGCAAACGGCCAAGCCGAGTCCACAAACAAAACTATCATTCAAAACTTAAAGAAGAGGTTAGATCATGCGACGGGGAGGTGGAGAGAAGTATTGCCCGATGTACTATGGGCATGTAGAACGACGTCGAAGTCAAGCCCGGGAGAGACCCCGTTTTCTTTTGTATATGGGTCTGAGGCATTGATACCAGTCGAGGTCGCGGAACCGAGCGTCAGATTTTAGCATGACACCGAGGACTCAAACAACGAGGCCATGAACACCTCCCTCGAGCTACTAGATGAAAAGCGTGAGGTCGCACTGGTTCGAATGGCCGCTCAAAACAAAGGATCAAAAGGTACTACAACAGAAGAAAAGTCACCCTCAACACTCGAAACCCAAATGAAGGGAAGCTAGGCCCTAGTTGGGAAGGACCGTACCGTTTTCTCGGAGTAGTAGGCAAAGGATCCTACAAACTTAGCACTATGGAAGGCGAGGAACTACCAAACAATTGGAATATATCGTTGCTCAAACGCTATTATTGCTAAGGTATAACCTTCTCCTTTTTTCATTTATATTTCATACTAACTTCTTACAGGTGTTCGATTTGAGATATCGAAGAACGCTCCAGCTCGAAGAACTTGGGTTTTAAAGCATGCGTAGCAATCTTTTTTCCTTTGATCAGGTTTTATCCCAAATGGGTTTTACGGACAAAGTTTTTAACGAGGCAACATCTATGTGCTACTTAAGGAAAATCCAACAAGTATTCAAGGCTTCTTTTTCAATCAACCTAGAATACTGGGGGGCATCACCCTCGGAGGTTGCTTTTTCGAAGAAAACAAGTTATGCCGAAGAGGGCCTCGACGTGAGAATGTTGTAATGGGACAAACGGTCAAATGAGCCGTGTCCATATAGAATAGTCGAGCCCCGATGGCAAAAACATGTACGCATGTATCGATTATTCAAAGAAGCATTCTTATTATATCACAACACCTTGTGCCTCAAATAAGTCTACTATTTTCTCACTTAACGACTCAAGGGTCAAATATACTCGAATACTCGGGGGCTGTCATCGATAGTCAACATATCGAGCCATCAAAAACTTGAACTCGTAAGACGTCAATGAGGCAAACTTGAACTTATAAGACCTTAATGAGGCAAACTCGAACTTATAAGACCTCAATGAGTCATACACGAACTTAAGACCTTAAAAAAGGCATCCCCTCGATATTAAGGCCAAGGCCATCTCGCTCGGGGACTAAAGTCTATGTCCATATAAAAGACCACGGTCGTATGAAAAGGCTACGATCGAAATAATGCAGCTCGGAGATGTCCGACTTCCGCAATAAAACTAAAGGCCTTCAAATACTTTGAAAAAACCAGTTAAATCAGGCTACCCTCGGCATAAGCAAAGGGGCTTCAGAAAAATTAGTTGTTGACCCAAGTCACTGCATAGTTTTGAAGATTGACAAATGTCTGACCAGTTGAACCAGGTCCATCAGAGCACACATACTTGAACTGAATGGCTGGCACATAAACTGTATATGCATATAAGATAAATGTGATTGTGAAGTATCAATGAACCAAGAGATTGTCTCCTAATGCGAAAAGGTTGCAAACTGATAAAGATGATAGAAGTTGAATTCAGCAAGGAAAGTAACAAAGGAAGGAAGTCGAGTTTGATACGAACTCTTTCCCCCAGGAAGAGTTGGACTAGAACTGAACGACAAACTCAACAACTGAATCTATAAATATTCGAAGTATTTCTGCTGGAATTCACTACGCACAAAGACTGAAGTGAATCAAAATCTGAAAGCAAAATTCCCAGAGTATTTTGCAAGCAGAATTATTGTGCGATACAAAGGTTACAGATCAGCTAGAAGAACCAGTTCCATCGTTTGTGTATTGAGTCTAGTTGATTATAGTAGGAGTTTTAATATTGTATCCTTTCAGCTTTCATAGAAGCAATTGTAATAGGTACACATTGTTCAAGTTAGAGTTAACTTGAAGCTTGTAGAAATTAGCTAGAGGCTAGTTGATACAAAGGGATTAGAGTTAGTCCTAGGATTACAAAAGAGTTTATTTTGTAAGTCCGTTTGGCTCAGAGTTTTTAGTGAAGAGTTTGAGCAAATCCTACTGAGGAGTAGGTCGTGGTTTTTTCACCTTTTGAGCCAGGTGTTTTCCACGTAAAAATCTCTGTGTTTTTACTTTACTGCTTTTATTATTCCGCACCAGTAGAAGTTGGAACACAAAGAAGAACCAGGTTCTTCTTGTGAGACAACACTCGAAAAATTGGGTACCACACATTTAACCTATATTCTTGTGTGGTATTGACGTCTAAAACATCAATTGGTATCAGAGCAGGTTATCCTTGAAAAGGCTAACACCTTGGAAAAGATCAAAATGAGTGCACCACCTGGGAACTGGGAAGGTCAATCAACTGCAAGGCCACCACTCTTCAATGGCCAGTACTACTATTGGTGGAAGAACAAGATGGAAGACCACCTGATTGGAGAAGACTATGAACTCTGGGACATAGTCACTGATGGACCTCTAACTACACTGAAGAAGACTGCTGAACGTTTAGATGTACCAAAGACTAGGGCTGATTGCACTACTGAAGATCTGAAGAAATGAGAGAAGAATGCTAAGGCCAAGAAGTGGCTAGTTTGTGGATTAGGTCCAGATGAATACAACAGAATCCAAAGTTGCACCACAGCCAAAGAAATATGGGATACTCTACAAGTAGCCCATGAAGGAACACATAAGGTAAAGAGGTCTAGAGGTACTCTACTATACTCTCAGTATGAAAACTTCACCATGAAAGAAGGAGAGACTATCCAAGAGATGTACACAAGGTTCACAACCTTGACTAATGAACTGAGGTCTCTTGGAAGAGTCATTATGGAAGAGGACAGGGTTGAGAAGATCCTGACAAGGGTCTTGCCAATTTCTTGGGAAAGCAAAATCACTGCTATCCAGGAATCCAAAAATATGGAAACTTTGAGATTGGATGAGCTGATTGGAAACCTTACTGCCTATGAACTCAGAAGGCATCCAATGAAGATGGATAGTCCAAAAAAGGAGAGGATTCTAGCACTGAGAATCACTGAGGGAGCAGATCTGGAGGAAGATGAGATGGCCATGATTAC
>ML276793.1:91406-111862 GCA_005239495.1 Nicotiana undulata
TACAAATGTGGTAAGACTGACCATCTCATCAAAAACTGTCCTCAGTGGGAAGTAGAATGGAAAAATGAGAGATATGAAAGAAGGAACAGGAAGAAGGAACTGGTCCAACCCAAGAAAACCACAACTAAGGCTATGGTTGCTGCTTGGGGGGAAAGTTCAGATGAGGAATCAGAAGATGGGGAGACTGAAGATCAGGCGCTCATGGCAATTAGAGAATCTGATGAGGAATCACAGGAAGAACCAGAGGTAAGTATCTCCCATCTTAAAAACAAAATAAAGTTCCTATCTAAAGAAACACTCTCTGAGTTGCTACTTGATTTCATAGATGATTCTGAGGAAACAATCAAACAGAAGGATCAACTCTCTAAAGAATGTGCAATGCTAAAATCAAGGTGCATGAACCTGGAAATCAGAGTCAGTGAATCTGAAAAGAAAAACATTGTGTTGTTGAACCAGGTTCATCCACTTGATACTGAGATTCTAGAACTAAAATCTGAGAACTTAAAACTTAGATTAGGATCCAGTAAAAAGGTTTTGATCACTCTCATGTCATGTTAGAAGAAAATTTAGGAAAACTAAAAGATGAAATGTATGCCAAGGATGAACAGATCAGATCACTTAAAGAAGAGCTTGGCAAAGTCAAACATGAATTAGATAGAACTTGTAAATGGAATAAATCCTCTGATGCCTTGACATGGCTTCAAGAGAATCATAACAGCAACATGAGAGGGCTTGGTTTTGGGAGTCAATTGCCCAAGTGGAATCCCAAAAGCAAGTATCTCACTCTCCCTGAAAATAAAATCTGCACCCATTGTGGTAAGACTGGCCACTACAAATATGAGTGTACTTCAAAAGAACAGGCCTGTCGAAAAAATGAGAGGTTTGTCAAAAAGAAAAACTGGATACCAAATTGGGCCAGAAAAAAATTGATTCATCCATTCTCTCATAGAAAAGGACCCAAACTAGTTTGGGTTCTTAAAACTAAGCTCTAATTTCCTTTTGTAGGTACAAGTGAGAGGAAGCAGCCAAATTTGGTTTTTGGATAGTGGCTGCTCTAAGCATATGACAGGGAACAAGGAACAATTCCTTTCACTTGAAAACCTCAAAGGAGGAAATGTATCCTTTGGAAATGGAAAGAAAGGTGAAATTATAGGGGTTGTCAATGTAGGTAAGGATGACACACGTTCCATCAAACATGTGTACTTGATAGATTGCTTGAAATATAGCCTGATCAGTGTGTCACAATTGTGTGACAGAGGTAACCTGGTTGCTTTCACTTCACAAAATGTTTGTGATTAACTTGCTTACTGACAAGATTGTTTTGCAGGGAAAGAGAATGAATAATATCTATGTCATAGACTTGTCCGCACTGTCTGAAAATGAACTCACTTGCTTAAGTATTTTGGACAAGGATCCCCTCCTTTGGCACAAACGACATGGACATACAAGTCTAAATCGGCTTAACAAATTAGTCTCTAAGGACTTAGTGGTGGGACTCCCTAACATTAAGTTCAAGGAATACAAAGTTTGTGAGGCATATGCAATGGGGAAGCATGTAAAATCCTCATTCAAAAGTAAGAAAATGGTCAGTACCACCAGGACGTTGGAACTAGTTCATCTGGATCTGTGTGGTCTAATGAGAACTCTGAGAAGAAGTGGTATGCAATATGTGTTGGTGTTAGTTGATGATTACTCAAGGTTCAAGTGGACCTTATTTCTAGCATCTAAGGATGAATCATTTGATATGTTCATCGCATTTGTTAAGAAAACTCAAAATCAGTTAGGACATCAACTAGCATCAATAAGATCTGACCATGGTACTGAATTTGAAAATGCTAAGTTTGCTGAGTTCTGTGATGAACATGGTATCAATCATAACTTTTCTGCCCCTAGAACCCCACATCAAAATGGGGTTGTGGAAAGAAAGAATAGAACTCTTAAAGACATGGCAAGAGCCATGCTTTTTTCTAGCAAACTATCACACAACTTCTGGGCAGAAGCAATAAACACTGCTTGCTATATAATCAATAGGTGCATGACCAGGCCAATGGTAGAGAAAACTCCCTATGAATTACTTAAAGGGAGAAAGCACAACATATCCCATCTTAGGGCTTTCAGATGTAAATGCTATGTGCACAATAATGGCAAAGATTCCTTAGGTAAATTTGATCCCAGAAGTGATGAGGGAGTATTCTTGGGATATTCATCACATAGTAAAGCCTATAAAGTGTACAATAAAAGAACTATGTGTGTAGAGGAGAGTGTGCATGTTGTATTTGATGAAACTAACACTCTTTCTGAGAGACAGGAACCAGAAGATGAGGAGCTTGGACTGGTGAGAAGCAGTGAACACATTGAAGCAGCCATGGAAGATGGAACAGGTGATGGACCAGGTCCAACTACCCCAAGCAACATGACAGGGGGAACTCAACATGTGAATCCTGGCCCTGATCCTGTTCCACAACAACAAAACAACATGGAACTATCCAGAAGTGAACTACTAGTACTCAAACCACACAGATATCAGAGTTCTCACCCTCTTGAGAACATCATAACAGATTTGTCATCCGGAATCAAAACAAGAGCTTCCTTGAAAAATCTGTGTGCGTTTGATGTTTTCCTATCCTTAATCGAACCAAAGAACATTGGTGAAGCCTTACAAGATGCTGATTGGGTAAATGCCATACAAGAGGAGCTGAATCAGTTTGAAAGAAATCAAGTATGGCACTTGGTACCTAGGCCACTAGACAGACCAGTGATTGGCACAACGTGGGTCTTCAGGAACAAGCTCGATGAGGATTTAACTGTTACAAGAAACAAGGCTAGACTGGTTGTTCAAAGGTATAGTCAAGAAGAGACAATTGAATATGATGAGACCTTTTCCCCTGTGGCAAGAATGGAGGCAATCAGACTTCTTATAGCATTTGCTGCACATATGGAATTTACTCTCCATTAGATGGATGTTAAGAGTGCCTTTCTCAATGTCTATTTGAAGGAAGATGTATTTGTCAAACAAACTCCAGGTTTTGAAAGCAAAGAGTCACCTGATCATGTATATAAACTTGACAAGGCTCTTTATGGTCTCAAACAAGCACCTAGAGCATGGTATGAGCGATTGTCAAAATTCCTGCTGGAACATGGGTACAAACGAGGCAAAATTGACAGTACTTTGTTCCTAAAGGAAAAGGGGAAGGATCTTCTGATTGTGCAAATATATGTTGATGATATCATATTCGGGGCAACTACTGAAAAGCTTAGCAAGGAATTTGCTACACTAATGGGGAGTGAATTTGAAATGAGTATGATGGGTGAGCTAAACTTCTTCTTAGGCTTACAAATCAAGCAAAACCCACATGGAACAATGATTCATCAACAAAAGTATGTGAAATAACCCCTCAAGAAGTTTAAAATGGAGGACTCAAAGGAAATAGAAAACCCTATAACCACAGCTACCAAATTGGATGTGGATGAACCTGGTTCATCCGTTGATCAGAAGCTATACAGAGGGATGATTGGGTCTCTATTATATCTCACTGCCAACAGACTTGATATTGTGTTCAACATAGGATTGTGTGCTAGGTTTCAGGCAAATCCAAAGGAGTCCCACCTCACTGCAGTAAAAAGAATTTTGAGATATTTGAAAGGCACCACTGATTTGTGCCTTTGGTATCCTAAAGGTAGTAATTTCGACCTTGTAGGATATGCTGATACTGATTATGCAGGTTTCCTGGTTGACAGGAAAAGTACTTCAGGCATGGCTCACTTTTTGGGCTCTTGCCTTGTCTCTTGGGTCACCAAGAAACAAAATTCAGTAGCCCTGTCTACTGCTAAGGCTGAATATGTGGCTGCAGCCTCATGCTATGCCCAGTTGCTATGGATCAAGCAACAACTCATGGACTTTGGTATAGATGTGGGATGCATTCCTATTTTCTGTGATGACACTAGTGCTATTAGTATGATGAAGAACCCGGTTCATCATAAGACAACTAAGCACATAGATGTTAGACATCATTTCCTAAGGGATAACTATGAAAAATGAATGATCTCAATAGAACTTTGTGCTACTGATAATCAAATTGCTGACATATTCACTAAAGCACTGAGTAGGGAGCATTTTGAGAGAAACAAGCTTGAATTAGGGATGATTAAGATCACCTAAGTGAAGAACAAAAAATGAAAAAAAATATTAATTTTTTTGCTAGAAAATTCTAATTAGGTACTTAATCAGATTAGTCATTGCTCAGTATCATGTCTTTATTGCCATACTCTTTTGCCATGTAGTAATATGATTCCCTAGTTGCTAATGATGTTTCTCTATCTTTGTAAATTGAGGCAAATTAAAGATTTTAGCAGGATGAACCTGGTTCATCCATGCTGGTTCATATGACTGACAATGTACGTTCTCATCTCCATGCATTTATTAATTCAAGTATAGTCATACATGAGCAGGACTCTATCTACTTTTGGTTAAAATTCAAAAATTTCATACTTACCCAAAATTGAACCAGTTTCAAGAAGTCCCGTCTCACTTAATTAGCCTAGTTTTAGGGGGAAAATAACTGTCTAATCAACGTCAGTCCTATATCGATTAGACTCCCTCCTGAGTTAATACTCTGCCGTTGTAATCTTCCTAGCCACATCTTATAAAAGGGTCATCATCACTCTTCTCTTCATAAAGTAACCGTCGAACCAAGTTCAACTCATTCTACACAAACCAAAACTGATCACTCGCCTTTTCTTCCTAACAACACACAATCATGTCTTCACCACCACCTGCTTCTTCTTCTACTTCATCACCTAATCATGATTACGATGGAGGAAATTATGAATCTGAATCTAACTCTCCATCTGTATACAGCTCTCAATCACCAGAAAATTCGTCAACCCCTGAAAACACACCTATTCCTGAACCCACACCAAACCCTACTCCTGCCCCCAAGAATCGTCGTGTCAAAGTTCTTGCCAGGAAATCTGTTGCTTCTGGGTCTAGGGAAAAATTCTTGGAGGAACTTATTGAAGCTGACAAAGTTCTAAGTCAGGATCATCAAGTGAATCGTTTAAATTAGCCAACGAGGAGGAAGCACCTGGTTCATCAAATTCTGAACAAGGTAATCTTGATGCTATCTGTGAATCTGTTAATGCTGAGAACAAGTTTGTTCTAGTTGGGTCGGTGGTAGATGTTGAAGTGTCGAGTAGGAAAAGTGAATTGGGAAAAGGAAAAATTCTTAAGAGAGGGTGGAGATGGAGTTGTAAGGGGATCTAGGGAGGATGGCACCACACTGGCTATCTGTGGTCCCATTCCTGAGAATGTTGGAGATGAAGTCACAGAGTTAGGGGGAAGTGTAGTTGAGGAGGCCGCAACAGGTCTAGCAAGCTTGGGGAAAGGATTAGATGACAAAGGTTCTAAGTCAGGATCATCAAGTGAATCGTTTAAATCATCCAACGAGGAGGAAGCACCTGGTTCATCAAATTCTGAATAAGGTAATCTTGATGCTATCTCTGAATCTGTTAATGCTGAGAACAAGTTTGTTCTGGTTGGTTCGGTGGTAGATGTTGAAGTGCCGAGTAGGCAAAGAGAATTGGGAAAAGGAAAAATTCTTGAGAGAGAGGGTGGAGATGGAGTTGTAAAGGGATCTGGGGAGGATGACACCACACTGGCTATCTGTGGTCCCATTCCTGAGAATGTTGGAGATGAAGTCACAGAGTTAGGGGGAAGTGTAGTTGAGGAGGCCGCAGTAGGTCTAGCAAGCTTGAGGAAAGGAGCAGATGAACCTGGTTCATCTGGGGACGAGACATTGGCTGAAAGGCTAAAGAAACTTGGGGAGTACTATAACCCCAAGAAAAGGAGGACTCAGAAGTCCAAGAAAGCATCACCCCAGTTCATCCAAAGAAGAGGAAAACTACTGTTTCTGCTGATGCTCCTGTCCCTAAGGTGCGTGCTACTCGTAATACTGTGAGAGAAGAAGAAGAAAAGTTGGAGAAGGCTCTGCAACAGAGCAAGAAAAAGAAGGCAGTTAAGGGTAAAGCTAAGATTGGAGAGCCTATTGAGGCTGTTGTTATTAAAGAGGAGACGTTGGACCTAGTCCAACAAGAGGAGCAGATTGTTCCAATTGTGGTTGGGACACCAAAACCCAAAAAGGCTAAGGCTTCTTCAAAGAAGTCACCTGTTGTGTCCGCCGCAACTCCAAGCACTGCCAAAAGGACCAGGTCCAAGGCAAAGAAAATAAAGGTTGTGGAGAAAGATGATGATGCAGACTGGAGTGGAGAAGAGGAGAAGGAAGATGATGTGAAGACTGACAGAATCATAATGTTTTGGCAAGCGAAAAATCATGAAGGGTAAGTTGTTCAAAGATCTAGAGGAGCCTGGAATGAGATATCTACAGGACACTCTGGACGTGCAGGGATGGAAGGACATGGTCCTTTGCATGGAAGGCAGGCTGGCAAGGGTTGAATTGGTGGACTTAATGGGAAATTCCATTGTCAAAGACGGCAGGGTCACCTCTATGGTCAAAGGAGTTCAAGTTTCCTTTGATGCTAAAGAGCTGGGTGAAATTCTGAACATACCAACTGAGGGATATGAGGACTACACAAGGCAGAGATGGCCTTGTCTAGATGGGATGGCCTCAACAATCAACATCACCAGATTCTTCAGTGATAATGAGAGGGAGATTGAATCCAGGCCAGTCTACAAAAGTGAAATGAAGCCAGAGCACAAGTTGTTCTTCGAGTTTGTCATCAAATTCCTGCTACCCAGACAAGAAAGAAGGCACATAGTCAACTATATGGATTTGACTCTGATGGAGTGTTTGTACAGGGGAAAGCAAATCAATTGGCCAGCTTTCATCATCCAACTCTTGGACAGAGTTGTGAATTGAACCAAAGCACATGAAATCCCATATGGATTCATTCTGACAGCTGTGCTTGCACATTTTGGGGTTCATGTGAAGAAGGCTAAAATGGCGACTACCAAGGATTATTTTGGGAAGGAGACTTTGCTGACATGTGATTACATTGTCAATGTTCCTGCAGATGAACCTGGTTCATCTAGGAAGCAGTCAGTCAACNCAGCTACCCATACCCCTTCAGTGCCCAGTTCGGGACTTGTTTCTGTCTTTTTGGACTTGTTTCTATTTTTAACGCTGTTTTGCTCATGGTTTTTGCCTGTTTTTGTTTAAATTGTCTGGTGTTTGATGTTCGTTTCTAATCAATGAATTTTGCTGTTTAGTTATTGACTTGTCTCAATTTCTTATTTAGCTTACATTTTTTGGTTTCTTGTGTTGATTAATCATGCTTTGCACCTGCAGTTGCCTCAAATGGCCATGAGTAATAATTAATAATTCTGGTAAGTGTATCATTTTGCAACTTTTCGATGATGCCAAAAGGGGGAAGATATATCTGTTGCTGACTTTTTCAAAAAAATTCTCAAAGTGATATTTATAACCTAATGAACCTGGTTTCTCTATGATTAATGCTTAAAATCGTACAAAGTGTTTGAAGTGTATACAAGATTAAGCACAGAGTTTGTCATCGTCAAAGAGGGGGAATTTGTTGACCCAAGTCACTTCATAGTTTTGAAGATTGACAAATGTCTGACCAGTTGAACCAAGTCCATCAGAGCACACATACTTGAACTGAATGGCTGGCACATAAACCGTATATGCATAGGAGATAAATGTGATTGTGAAGTATCAATGNAAAGTGAATCAAAATCTGAAAGCAAAATTCCCAGAGTATTTTGCAAGCAGAATTATTGTGCGATAGAAAGGCTACAAATCAGCTAGAAGAACCAGTTCCATCGTTTGTGTATTGAGTCTAGTTGATTGTAGTAGGAGTTTTAACATTGTATCTTTTCAGCTTTCATAGAAGCAATTGTAATAGGTACACATTGTTCAAGTTAGAGTTAACTTGAAGCTTGTAGAAATTAGCTAGAGGCTAGTTGATACAAAGGGATTAGAGTTAGTCCTAGGATTACAAAAGAGTTTATTTTGTAAGTCCGTTTGGCTCAGAGTTTTTAGTGAAGAGTTTGAGAAAATCCTACTGAGGAGTAGGTCGTGGTTTTTCACCTTTTGAGCCAGGTGTTTTCCACGTAAAAATCTCTGTGTTTTTACTTTACTGCTTTTATTATTCCGCACCAGTAGAAGTTGGAACACAAAGAAGAACCAGGTTCTTCTTGTGAGACAGCACTCGAAAATTGGGTACCACACATTTAACCTATATTCTTGTGTGGTATTGACGTCTAAAACATCATCAGCCCCGAACAATGTGAAGGCTTCAAAAATTTCAGCCTTTGAGAAAATCCCAAGGGGTATTCAACTATCGTTGCACATCGACTTACAAACAAGGTTCCAAACAAATCGAACTGTCAAAAAGTCGAACGAATATAAAAACATGCCAAGGCATAACAAATTTTTTACAAGTCTTTAGCCAGAAAGGGGGGAAATTGTAGCCATTTTGAGGTCGAATTGACCCAACCTGAAAAGAGCCTAAGGATTGATTTGTAAGAGCCTAAGGGCCGACATGTAAGAGCCTAAGGGCCAACCTAAGGAGCCTAAGGTCCAACCTAAGGAGCCTAAGGGACAACTTAAAAGAGCCTAAGGGCCAATGTTTTAAAGCCTAAGGGCTGATACTTAAAGAACTTAAAGGACGAAGCACACCATGGTCGATACCTTACCTAGTTTGGACTCAAAAGTCGCGAGCTAAGGCCTAGCTAGAAGATCGGACCCTAAGTGGTCACTTATTATCGATCATTTATCAAACACGAAAACTAAGGGTTTTATATTCTAATTCTAATACGTCGGACTGACCGTCAACAATGCCAAATCTCATTTTAAAGGCAAAGTCAAAATGAAGATTAACATAAAGATGAAACAAAAGATTTTTTTTATATTTATGATGAGGGTACAAAACTATGTTTACAAACCTCCCACATGGAGACCTTACGAAGAAATTAAAGGAGGCCTAATCTATTGACGGGGTCGCCTGCTCAGAGGCAGCACCCGCGGGGACTACTACACCCTCGAAAGATTGACCTTCGACAGTCTGACCTTCAGAAGTCTTTTCTCTTTCGGGGACTTTGTCTTCGTCAACCCCCTCAGGACCAGCCTCTTCCCCAGAAGCCTCCTTATCAGCCTCCTTTTCATCATCCTCAACATCAGCTTCATCATCGGAGGAAAGGACGAACTTGGCATCAGCCTCGTCTGCCTTAGCCTGCTCTATCTTCTCGGAGAGATCGAAGCCCTTAGCATGGATCGCTTCGAGGGTTTCCCTC
Organism: Nicotiana undulata; assembly: GCA_005239495.1. NCBI lineage: Eukaryota > Viridiplantae > Streptophyta > Magnoliopsida > Solanales > Solanaceae > Nicotiana > Nicotiana undulata. The sequence goes on from ML276793.1 coordinate 100,675, forward strand.
CAGGATCGGCATCAGACATAGTCGTTGATTCTTTTCTCCCGGTCGGAGGCCCCACTCAACTCCATCTGAGCATCAGTAGCATCTTTCAAATAGATGGCTATCGTCTTGTCGACTGTGGCTTATATTTATTTGGATTTGACCCAGGCTTCCTCGACTTCGACCTTGGCCTTCTTGAGACCAGCCTCGAGCTCGGCTATCTTGCCCGCCTAAATTGAATTGCTCTCTTGAGCGTTCCGAAGTTGAATCTCAAGGGCGGATGCTTTTGCCAATGCATATATTTTGGCCGTAGTGAGGAAATCCATCTGTGCCTTCCATTCATTGCACTCATAGTTGACGTGGTTGACCTCACCCCGAAGGCGTTCCACCATCTCTACCTTTCGCTGCAACTGAGACATCGAAGTGTTAGCCTCCAAAGACGGGAGAAGGAGTCCATATTTTTTCAAAACTAGTGTTACTTGCTTCTCTAGCTCGTCCTCGTATTCTCGAGCTTTGGTCAACTCTGATCGAAGATACCTCAATTCCTTTTCCTTATTGTCACAAAGAATCCTGAGGGATTTCTCCTCGTTCAAGGATCTAGACAATTCAGCCTCACAATGACACAACTCAGTCTTAAATTTGTCGAAGGTCTGCAGAAAGGAAAATTTGATTAGACAAAAGAAGAAAGTATGAAGTTGGAAAAATTATAGTGCTATTACAAACTTACAATTGAGCAAAGCCGTCGAGCCTCCTCGAAGGTCGAGTTTGCATCCGCTGGTTCAGCCTCATCGACCCCAGTAAAGTAACCCTAGAAGGGGTCGTTTTCACTTGGGACTCCGCCTAACTTGGACGTCCTCAGGTTTCAAGTGTCCCTTATGGTATCTTCGGAGAAAGATGGAAATGACGGTAAATGACCTGCTGTCATTGCCTCGGAGAGATCAGCCGAGGCACTCTGATCGGGCAGAGGTGCTTCGAAGCTCGCTCCCTTCGGAGCATTTTCCAAAGTCTGAAAAGCAGTCGCCAAGTCAAGTGATGAAGGGCCTTCGTCCCTCTTCTCTTTTGGAACCCCTCCTTCGAGGCTAGGGGCCTCAGTTTCAGCGGGCTAAATAGCTCAGAAGAATTTCTGATTCGGGTCACCAACGTGGAACCCTCAACCTCGTCGTCATCATCACCCATGGACCGACGGACAAAGTCAAAATCCTCGTTGATAACAACATTCTTCTTGCGTCCCTGAGCTGGCTTTACTTTGCTTCGGGTGTCCTCGTTCTTCGAGGATCTTTTCCTCTTATTATTCTTCTTTGGCTCTTGAGCCGAGGAGCCCTCTTCCTCCCCGATAGGGGGCGGCCTCATCTCGGAGAAATCACCAATGCCTGCGATAGTGGAATTAGGCCACATGAAGAAAGGTATTTTTTAAGGAAAGAAATATATAACACGTACCGTGATGTTTCGCTTCCCACTTGCCCTTCGACAAATCCTTCCACTTGCGTTTGTCATAAGATGAAGTGGAAACCAGTTTGCGAGCCCAGTCCGCTAAGTCGTGGACCTCATTAGGCATCCACGAAACTGCCGTGGAAGTAAAAAAAGGAACAATTATGCGAAGTTCAGCGAAAATTATGAAAATGAAATAGAGCAAGGTATTTTACTCACTTTCCAAGTTCCATTTCTCGGTGAATGGCAAGAACTCCTTGGGAATAATGTCGATGGTCCTCACTTGGATGAACGGGATCATCCAACCTCGATCTCTGACTTCTCCGTTACTGGCGAAGAAGGACTTTGTGGATCGACATTGGAGTTTGATCAAACCTCGGAAATGTTGAGGTCGATACAATCGGATGAGGTGGATGAGGGTGAACTTGATCTCTGCCTTTTCGGTGAAGAACTTCATCATTAATATGATACGCCAGAAGGACGAATGTATCTGGCCCAAGGTAACTTGATACTTTTGGAAAATTCGAGCACGAGTGGGTCGAGGGGACCCAGTGTAAAGGGGTATGTATATACGCTCAAGAACCCCTCTACATGGGTCGTAATATCCTCTTCTCTAGAAGGTATTTGCAGAACGACCTCCTTCCCCCATTTACATTCTCTCTTTACGGCTTCGAGGTGTCCTTCCTCGATGGATATTATATACCTCGATGTGTGTTCCCGACGCCCGAGAACATCGGGAAGATTCTCTATTGTAAAGTCTTTATTCAAAGAAAAATTGCTCGGCACAATCTCAATGAGCGCCGGCGGTTTGCCACCGGCTGGACGGGAAGCAGAAGTGGAGGTTCCTTCTTTCCGAGGAATGGATTTAGAAGTTTTTGCCATAGTTTCTTTAGAAAAGGAAGAAGGAAATGAATATAATCGGCGAGGTTTGGGGATAACACGGTGGAAGAACTAGTGGGAAAGGGAGAGTTTGTGGAGAAGAGTAAGTATTGCAGAGTGAAAAAGTTCCTAATAAGAAACGAAAGTGGATATATATAGGGGAAGGTGCCGACTGTTCATTGATGTTGGTGGTCGACCGGCTCTGACGAGCACTCAATGCTTTTGGGGAAGAGAACTGACGTGACGCTTCGGTCATTTCAATGCCTACGTCACAGGAATGATATCATCATCAAGGACCCCGGGAATTCAAATCGTTTCTGATCATTTCATTTTAAGAAATGCGAGGACTATCTGTATACGGTCGAAATAAGATGAGTCCAATTTCAAAGTCTCAAATATGTTCCGAGCCCGAGCTCATGTTCGAGATAAAGTTCGAGTGTGACCTCAAAATACATATCGAGAGAGAGCACATCGAAGGCCCGACATGGCTTACCTCGAGGCAGTACAAAATCGATGGCAGTCAAGAAAAAGCGGGAAATTCCCAAGGAAACGTGGTTAGGACATATAAGATTTATAAGAGACAATACGAATCTGTACTAGGCCGTTATACAGTTGTACCGATAGTATTCTTTGTTATAATTAGAAATGTACCATATTAGGGTTTTCTCCTCCTATATAAAGGGAATCCCAATTATTTTGTAAGACATCATCATTCACTGCAATAGAACATTCTACTATGTCTTTTCTCATTTAACGTGCTCTTCAATTATTCCTCAGCTTTATTGTTCTTCATTTATTGTTCATACCTTATTACTACTAAACTGACCTCGAGACCCCAAGGCCATCGAGCTCGAGACCCCAAGTCCATCGAGCTCGAGACCTCGAGACCCCAAGGCCATCGAGCTCGAGACCTTCACCCCTTTAGCAAAACTGGTTTGGTTATCACATTCTTCTTACTTACACTTACCATTTCTTGATTATTAACTAGTATTAGAATAAATCACATATTTTTAGGACCACAAATCAAATATAATTTGTTAAAACCATTTTCGAGGAAAACAATAATCAGACTGAAACATTTTATGGGATATGCAATTAATTTGCAAGACGAATTACCTGGAGTGGAGCAACAAGAAAAGTGCAAGATTATTTTCTATAATAAATAGTATAATTTAAGCTACTTGTTATGAAACAATAAAAGAAGAAGAACAATATTGCATAGAAAGAGAGAGGGAATTCTTATTGAATTTTAGGATTAATTACAATAGAATATGATCCCTATGTTTACAGGAAAAGAGTGACTTAGCCACCAAGTAAAATCCCTAAGATTCTATCTAAAATATAGACATTCACCTTAAATAAAACTCTATTTATAACACCCCCCCTTTGAATGTCTATTCAACAGATAATGTGCCTCATTAAAACCTTAACTAAAATAAAATCCAGTGAGAAAAACAATTATAGTAAAGGAAAAAGAGTACACATATCTAACAATACGCCTTTTGGTTGCCTCGTTCAAAACCTTGCAAGGAAAACCCAGTGGGACAAAACCTTGTAAGGGAAAAAGAGTGCAACATACATTAACGCCCCCTGATGAGATCATCAATTCACATTCTTAAGCCTTCGCATCCCGATCTTGTGCACTAGCTTCTTGAAGGTTGACATCAATAGAGATTTGATGAATAAATCATCCATATTAACTCCAATAAATATGTTGCACCTTGAAAATCATCATTCTTGATAGATATGTAATATCTTCATAAAATGTCGTGGAATGATCTTTTCAATATCTCCATATAGATTCTCGCTATCATATTATCATGCTTATAGTTGTATCAAGATACATGTGTTTACAAATTGCACTTAGGATGTAGTACCTCATGACCATGAATTCTATATGCTTTAAGCAATTTAAATCCTTCGTCGATTGTCATATAAGTTAAATCATATAAGCCATATGAATGGACTTTATATGCATATCAAGTTTTTATGTTATGTTGTGATGACCCAAAGGGTCATCTTATGTTTTAGAATTCAACTATGCGCTTTATAAAATTAGAAATCTCATTTTTACCCTTCTCGATTTGCATGCTCAGTCCGGGCGTGATTCCCGGAAAGCTTTTATGTTGAAAATTAAGGAAATACAACTTATGGCCTAAAAAGTTGATTTTAGTTGGCTTCGGTCAACCTTTTGAGTAACGAACCCGAACCCGTATTTTGACGGGCCCGGTGGGTCCGTAGTAAAATATGGGACCTGGGCGTATGTCTGAAATTGAATTCCGATGCCCCTAGCTCGAGAAATGAATTTTTGATTAACATTGAAAGACATAAATTATAACGGTTTAAGAAATTGGGTAATGTTTGATCTTATTGGTATATGGTCCGTATTTTAGTTCTAGAGTCCGGTACAGGCCCGTTATGATATTTATACCTTATCTGTGAAATTTGGTGAGAAACGGAATTGATTTGACGTGATTCAGACATCCGGTTGAGAAAATAGAAAATTTGAAGTGTTCTTGAGAATTTCATATGTTTTGGTGCTAAATTCGTAGTTCTAAGTGTTGTTTTGGTGATTTGATCGCACAAGCAAGTTCATATGATATTTTTAGACTTGTGTGCATGATTGGTTTGGAGCCCTGTGGACTGGTGTGCTTCAGGTCTGCAGATCTCGCATTTGCGAGGTCTGGCTCGCAAATGCGAGCCTCGCATTTGCGAGCATGGGGCTGGGCTGGGTAGTCTCGCAATTGCGAGAAAAGGATCGCATTTGCGGAAGTACCTGTTCGCATTTGCGACAAAATGTTCGCATTTGCGATGTCTTTCTCGCATTTGCTAGCTTCGTATTTGCAATGCTTTGGTCGCAAATGCGACATTTACAACTGATAGGTCTTGACTTAAACGACATTTTTCTCATTTTTCAACATTTCCAAACACAATAAACCTTCTAGGCGATTTTTCAAAGGCAACTTCTTCCCCAAATCATAGGTAAGTGATTCTTAACTAATTTCTTTCAATCTTTCACTTCATTTTACAAGATTTCAACCTAAAATCTAAGGTTTTCATGGTGGAATTGGGGATTTTTTGGTAGAAATTAGGTATTTCGAAATTTGGGGATTTAGACCTCATATCGAGGTCTCCGAATTTCGGGTTTGGACCAAGCGGGCCAGAGTGTTGACTTTTTCAAAAATGACCTAAATTGAACCCTTAGTTATCGTGGGTGATTCCTAAGGCTTATTTTGAATCGTTTGGTTGGTAATTTGCTAGATATTGTTGGCTCGGAGGCTAATTTGAAAGGCAAGGCTGTGATTGAATTTTGAGTGATATTTGGAGCGAGGTAAGTGTTGTGTATGACCTTGATTTGAGGGTTTAGGAACCTTTGCTTTGGTTGTTATGTGATAAATCATGTGAGCGGCGTATACGTGAGGTGACGAGTACCTATGCTCCACCAATTTACCTGTTTCTTTTGTTTCCCCCTTATATTGTTTTCCTTCTTTCTTTACTTGATACATGTCTAATTGTAATTCCATGCTTAATTTCCATCTGTTAGATAATGTGTTCCCTTGTCGAAGATATTTATTCCCCCGTAGAATTATTGCTTTCCCATTTATTGGTTTAAACTGTTCTTATTGGCATTTTCTGTGATATCCTGGTCCGGTCTCGCTAAGTAATAGCAATATTATTGAGTTTTATCGTTTATACGGCTCCCGGTTGCTTTGTTCTAAATTTCAAGTGTTGGTAAGGGCCTTGTGTGAATTTTATGAAATTTTTGTACACTATAATTCATTATGATATGGTGGGATCGGTTTGCATGCCGCAACAAGAGGAATAAGGGAGGATTTATGAGGAGGAATAAGGGTGAATATGATTATTCGGTGGGGTCGGATTGCACGCTGCAACAGGAGGAATACGGGTGGATTGAAACGGAGTAATAAGGTGAACTAATATATTGATATTGATATATGGTGGGATCGGGTTGCGCGCCGCAATGTGTGTGTGTGTGTGTGTGTGTGTGTGTGTGTGTGTGTGTGTATATATATATATTTCTTTTGTTGTATTTGTTACAGAGGAATAAGAGAGGATTTTTGTTGTTCGTTGGGATTGGGATGCGCGCTGCATCAGTATGTGTGTTTATATATTCTTTGCTGACTGTGTAAGTTATTCGATGCTTTTACATTTCGTCTCAGGATTGGTTAAAGCTGGATATTGATAAGACACTGAGGTTACATATTTATTCTTGCAATTTACTGCCTTTAAATTAATGTTCTTCTTTTCTGCTTTATTATTTATCGACTGTAGCATATATTGTGGGTGTCCCATCGTAGCCTCGTCAAACCTTCGCCGAGGTTAGGCTCAGCACTTACCAGTACATGGGGTCGGTTGTACTAATACTGCACTCTGCACTTCCCATGCAGATTTCAGAGCAAGTTGTGGCTGACTGAGAGACTTGGCTCAGGTTCACACTTGGATACCCAAGGTAGTCCTGCTAGCGTCCGCAGGCCCTGGAGTCCCTTCTACTGTCACGACCAAATTTCCCTCCGTAGGGTTTCGTGACGGCACCTAGTCTATACGACTAGGTAAGCCTAAAGATGTGCGGAATCAAAATGTAAAACAACACAATAATAGAGGATGAAGTAAGAGAAATACTATTAAACTGTGCCGCTCGGCATTTACAGCTTTACTCTGCCCAAAACCCAGAATATCAATAATTTCATACGTTGTACACTATAGCTCTATACAACGAAACTAGAAAGTATTTATGTCTAAGTACTATGACTATGCTAGAATAAGGAAGGGGACTCGGAAGGTTCTGCGGACGCGGCAGAAATACCTCACGGTCTCCAAATAGTTGTTGCAAACCTCCTAACTCCGGTACTGGGTGCTGGTACCTGGATCTGCACATGGGGAAAACATGCGCAGAAAGGGCGTGAGTACTCCACATTCGGTACTCAGTAAGTCCCAAGCCTAACCCCAGTCAAGTAGTGACGAGGTCAGGTTGAGGCTCTACTGAGAATGCAAATAAAACAGTTATAATTTAACAATTGCAAATAAATGGAAATAATTAACAAAATTTAAAGTAAAGCTAGAAAGAATAATGTAAAGTAGCTCTCAACTTAGCACAACATATAACTTAATAGATAATCGTGCAATGCAATATCGGGGGAAAGCTCTCGGGTCTCAGCCCGTAGTCCCAACGTGAATATGCAATGCAGTACAGAGGGAAAGCTCCCGGATCTCGGTCCGTAGTCCCAATTTAAATATGCTATGCAGTACAGGGGGAAAACTCCCGGATCTCGGTCCGTAGTCCCAATTTAAATATGCTATGCAGTACAGGGGGAAAACTCCCGGATCTCGGTCCGTAGTCCCAATTTAAATATGCTATGCAGTACAGGGGGAAAACTCCCGGATCTCGGTCCGTAGTCCCAATTTAAATATGCTATGCAGTACAGGGGGAAAACTCCCGGATCTCGGTCCGTAGTCCCAATTTAAATATGCTATGCAGTACAGGGGGAAAACTCCCGGATCTCGGTCCGTAGTCCCAATTTAAATATGCAATGCAGTACAGGGGAAAGCTCCCGAATCTCGGTCCGTAGTCCCAATTTAAATATGCAATGCAGTACAAGAGAAAGCTCCCGGATCTCGGTCTGTAGTCCCAATTTAAATATGCAGTGCAAGATGTATACCAGATGCAGCGTAATTCAATAGTTTAGGAAAAACAGTAGGCAATATAGAGTAAAATACTTCATCAAGGTTCAAATAGTAGTAGTGAGTGGAAAATCAGGTTAATTCGGTTGACATGTTTAAATCTTAAGTTGCTACTCAATTTAAAACGATCACAATAATAATAGAATTGAAAATGAGGTATGGCATAGAAAGAACGAAGGAAATCCAGTAAAAATAACCCATGCACACACCCGTCACCTCACGTACACGGGGTTTTTATAGTGAAAATCAGTTAAAATGCCTAAGGGATATATCCCTAACACAGAGTTAGGCAAGCCACTTACCTTGACTGCGCTACTCAACCCGATATCACGCTCTTGCCACGGGTATCCGACTCCGGGTGGCCCAAATCTATTCAATTCGATTGCATAATGTAAATATCATTTCAAGAAATCAAAATAACTAATTAATTCGAAGCTAATACGCGGAATTAGGAATTTTGACCAAAACGCCCCTCGGGCCCACGTCTCGGAATCAGGTAAAAGTTATATTTTCCGGACACCCTTTCACTCACGAACTCACTCGAACAAGAAATCATCGAAATCCGATGCCAAAACATCCCTAAATACTCATAATTTTAGTTGAGGAAGTTTCATCCAATGTTCATGGGTTTTCACCCATTTTAATTGATTAGATTAAGGAAAATGACGTGGGTTAATGGTCTAACAATGGATTAGGATTAGAAAACTTTACCTATGATCCTCCTCTTCGAATCTGTCACGACCCAGAATCCAAATCCGAATCGTGATGGCGCCCAACGACGGGGTTAGGCAAGCCAACAATAATTACACCAAGTGATACCTTTCCCATCTAGTTAAACAGTCAAAGATTCCCAATTTATAACGACAAACATGATACTAGCCTTGAGCGGAAGTGAAATCCTAGTAGATACAAGCCGAAATAAAATGCNAAGTCTCCGTCTGAATCAAGTGAGCGGAGAAATATAACAAAAGAGCTCCAGGGTGCTTCTAGGAAGTCGCCGAGAAAGCAGCTCACCGAGAAGTATGACCACGCTATCAATATCTAGCACCGGCCTGATAGTCAGACGTGCCAGCCTCCGGACCTGTACAGTTAAGTATAGAAAAGAAAAGAAAGTGCAGCATGAGTACATATTAAATAAATATGTACCCAATGAGTATCCCGCCTAAACTCGAAGAAGTAGTGACGAGAAGTCGACTCGATACTCACTAGGGTCCAGCAGTAATAACATATGATAAAATATGATGAAATATGGCAGGCATGTCAGGGAAAAATAAGCAACAAGTACACGTACTAAGAACAGAAAAATCCAAACAGTTACTGAACTTAAACAATAAAGCACTTTCAAAAGTAAGACCACCGAATGAAACAATAATCACCAATTCTTAGATCCGCCGTGGCGTACGGCCCGCTCCCATAAGGTACTTTTCTACACTCGCCGTGGCGTACGGCCCGATCCCATATGTTTCACAGTTTCTTTTCAATTCCGTCGTGGCGTACGGCGCGCTCCCATATATTTCATAATTTCAGTTCATTTTCGCCGTGGCGTACGACTCGCTCCCATATATTTCATAATTTCATTTCATTTTCGCCGTGGCGTACGGCCCGCTCCCATATATTTCATAATTTCATTTCATTGAACCTCAAAAGAACAACACGTTGCAAAACATAATTTCGTAGTAAATATAGCATTACAATAAATCGTATGAGCATTTCAACAAAAAGAAACATATCTAGGGCATGCAAGAAAAACATACCAGGCANAGACCTCTGCGATCGCGGCATGGGGTCCTGCGATCGCGAAGAACAAACCCACCCGGCCCAGACGCGACTCAATGCGATCGCAAGAAACGGGCTGCGATCGTGAAGGTGTGGAACCCATACCTCTGCGATCGCAAAGGTAAAGCTGCGATCGCATAGAGCAATCAACAGCCCAGAAAAAATCCTCCTCCGCGATCGCAACCCACCTTCTGCGATCGCAGAGAAGGAAACCAGATAGCAGAAATTTCTGGTTTTCCAACTTTGCTCCCGGGGGTCTAAAACACCCCTGAGCCCCTCGGGACCCCGTCCAAAAGCACCGACAAGTCTGTATTCGTGATACGGACTCGCTAGAACTTCCGGAACATGAAAAACAACAATAGAACTCGAAATCAAACCCCAAAACCAAATTAATCAAACTTAAGAACTTTGAAATTCTAGAATTCACTTCAACGCGCCGAACCGGCCTAAACTACTCGGAATGACTTCAAATTTTGCAGACAAGTTATAGATGACACAACAGAACTATTCCCAGTCTCGGAATTTCAATCGGACCTCGGGAACATAAAATCACCTTTCAAGCCAAATTTCAAATTCTTTAAAAACCTCAAAACTTCATTAACTCCAATTTTCCTCATTTTGATCCGAAACCAATCAAATTAAGTTCGTTTCTTACCAAATTTCACAGATAGCTTGAATAACACATATTGAACCTGCTTCAGGCTCCGAAATCATAATACGGTCCCAGCAGCACGGGTTTCACATCAAGGTTCATTTTCATAAGCCTTTGATATTTTCATAAAACAATTTTCTTCAAAAATTCATTTCTCGGACTTGGGTCCTCGGAATTCGATTCCGGTCATACGCCCAAGTCCCATATTTTCCTACGGACCCTCGGGACCGTTGGATCACAGATCCGGGTCCGTTTACCAGAAATGTTGACCAAAGTCAACTTTATTCAATTAATTACCAAAATTGAACTCTTAAATCAAGGTTTCACATAAAGGCTTCCCGGCTCCGCGCCCGGGCTGCGCACGCACATCGAGATGAGATTAATGGAGGCTTTCGGGCCTCGGAACACAGTCAAAATTAGATGCACACAAGATGACCCCTTTTTGGGTCATCACAATCTCCCCCTCTAAAATAAACGTTCGTCCTCGAACGGACGTAGAGTCGTACCTGATGTGCCGAATAGTTGTGGATACCTGCTCCGCATGTCCTCCTCGGACTCCCAAGTTGCCTCACCGACTGGTTGGCCTCTCCACTGGACCTTTACTGCAAAAATTCTCTTAGACCTCAACTGGCGGTCCTACCTATCAATAATAGCGATTGGCTCCTCCTCGAAGCCCAACTTCTCAACTAACTGAATAGTGCTGAAATCAATCATGTGAGAGAAATTGGCATGATATCTCCGGAGCATGGATACATGAAATACCGGATGAACTCTCGA
>ML276796.1:673-39483 GCA_005239495.1 Nicotiana undulata
AAAACAAGAAAATGAAGAAATAAACATAAATGGGTAAGAAATCCTTAACCACAATGGTGAAATCTTCAAGACCCAAGTGTGTGTGCAAAGCCCTAGCTTCAAAACTTGTTCTTCTCTCTCTAAATTATATTTTTCAAAGATCAAGATATTCCAAAGATATGCCAAGATCTATCCCTTTATAGTGGGCAGAAAATTCGGGTGAAAAACAGACAAAAACTCCCATGTCGGGCTGATATGCGATCGCATCCCTGTCGCATAACAGGGATGCGATTCGCATCTTCACTTTCTTCATCGCATATCAAAACCCAAGGTCCCAGAGATTCATCGCATTTGAGAGATGCGGTTCGCATTGGTGATATGCGATCGCATTCATGCGTCGCATTTGCAGTGTGGCTTCAGGCATCAGATGGAGATGCGATTGAAATGCGGTTCGCATTTGGGATATGCGGTCGCATATTTGACCGCATTTCACTCCTTAAATTTGACTTAACTTTCTGTTGTGGTATGCGATCTCTAGGCTCGAAATGCGATTCGCATGTTGCATATGCGATCGCATTAGGCCATTTTCCTCCTCTTTTTCAGGCTTTGATTGTCTTTTGCATGGTCATGAGTGTTTACACCTTGTGTACTGCAAAATACCAAAATTCTATAATTAAAAAGAGTAAATGCTTTTGAAACGAGCCATAATTTAAGCACTATGATATTAAATGTGCCGAAATTCTCCGGCACATCAGGCGGCGGCAGTGAATGGGAAGAGGTTGGCGGCTCTCTTGTATCTGTGTGATTATGGTGGCTGAGAGGCGGGCTCCGGCGGTGGAAGGGTGAGGAGATGATGATTGAACGGCGGCTCCAAGTCTTAGAGGGTCTAGGGTTGCTGAAGGTTCTTAGAGTGTAGGGTTCTTTTGGTTCAGGAGTTAAGAAGAAGGGGTGAGGGGGTACTGTTACGGTGTCTATGGAGTTCCGGCGGAGGTGTGGTGCTGCCGGCGGCAGTGGCGAATTTTTGTGGTTTGGGATTCTAGGGTTTTTTTTTTGTTATTCAAAAGTAAGGAAGAAGGAGGGGGATTAGGGCTCCGTCATTTTGGTGGTGAGGAGCGGCGGTAAGGTGGTGTAGGCCGGCAATTTTCCGACTAGTTGGGTGGCTGGCGGCTGGAGGGAGGGGAGAGGAGGAGCTAGGTTTCCTGTGTGTGTGTCTGATGGGTGTCCGGTTGAAGCAACATTGGGAGTTCGGTTGAAAGCTTTGGTGGTAGATTGAGAGTGGCTTCTACTTTGCTTGTAGGGGATTAAGTTTTTTGTGTCTGTAGAGGAAGAATGAAAAGTGTTGTGTGTATGTAGTAGATTGAGATATCACTCGAAAATTGGACACCACACGAATCACCCCCTCCCCCTTCCCTCTTGTTTGGTATTGAAGTATAAATCATCAATTGGTATCAGAGCAGGTTATTCTTGAAAAGGCTAACACCTTGGAAACGATCAAAATGAGTGCACCACCTGGAATCTGGGAGGGTCAATCAAATGCAAGGCCACCACTCTTCAATGGCCAGTATTACTCTTGGTGGAAGAACAGGATGAAGGACCACCTGATTGGAGAAGACTATGAACTCTGGTACATAGTCACTGATGGTCCTCTAGCTACCATGAAGAAGACTGCTGAAGGTGTAGACGTACCAAAGACAAAAGCTGACTGCACTGCTGAGGATCTGAAAAAATGGGAGAAGAATGCCAAGGCCAAAAAGTGGCTAGTGTGTGGACTAGGCCCAGACGAGTATAGCAGGATCCAAAGTTTCACCACTTCCAAAGAAATCAGGGATACCTTGCAAGTCGCCCATGAAGGAACACCTCAAGTGAAAAGATCAAGAGGTACTCTACTATACTCTCAATATGAAAACTTCACTATGAAAGAAGGAGAGACAATCCAAGAGATGTACACAAGGTTCACAACTTTGACAAATGAACTTAAGTCTCTTGGTAGAGTCAATCTTGAAGAGGACAAGGTAGAGAAGATCCTGACAAGGGTCCTGCCAATCTCCTGGGAAAGTAAGATCAATGTTATCCAGTAGTCCAAAAATATGGCAACCCTCAGATTGGACAAGCTAATTGGAAACCTTACTGCTTATGAACTCAGAAGGCAGACAATGAAAATGGATGCTCCAAAGAAGGAGAGGAGTCTAGCACTGAGGATCACTGAGGGAGCACATCTGGAGAATGATGAGATGGCCATGATTACCAAAGAATTCAGAAACTTTCTCATAATGAAGAAGGGCATCTCTAAAGGAGGAAACTACAACAAAGCAAAATCTCCAGAAAGGCCAACCAACAAGGGATGATACAAGTGTGGGAAGACTGACCACCTTATCAAGAATTGTCCTCAATGGGAAGTGGAATGGAAAAAGGAGAGATTTGAAAGAAGGAACAGGAAGAAGGAACTGGTCCAACCCAAGAAAACCACAACAAAAGATATGGTTGCTGCTTGGGGGGAAAGATCAGATGAAGAATCAAAATATGGTGAGAATGAAGATCAGGCGCTCATGGCAATTGGAGAATCTAACGAGGAATGACATAAAGAACCAGAGGTAAGTATCTCCCATATTAAAACTAAAATAAAGTTCCTATCTAAGGAAAAACTCTCTGAGTTGCTACTTGATTTCATGGATGATTCCGAAGAAACAACCAAAGAGAAGGAACAACTCTCTAAGGAATGTGCAATGCTAAAAGCAAAATGCATGAACCTGGAAATCAGAGTAAGTGAATCTGAAAAGAAAAACATTATCTTGTTAAACCAGGTTCATCCACTTGAAACATAGATTCCAGAACAAAAATCTGAAAACTTAAAACTAAAGCTAGGATCCAGTAAAACGGTTATTGATCATTCTCATATCGTATTAGAAAAAGATGTGGTAAAACTAAAAGATAAGATGTATGCCAAGGATGAACAGATAAGGGCACCTAAAGAAGAACTTGGCAAAGTCAAACATGAATTAGATCGAACTTGTAAATGGAATAAATCCTCTGATGCCTTGACATGGCTTCAAGAGAATCACAGTAGCAACCGGAGAGGGCTTGGCTTTGGGAGTCAATTTCCTAAATGGGATCCCAAAAGTAAGTATCTCACTCTCCCTGAGAATACAATCTGCACCCACTGTGGTATGACTGGCCACTACAAAATTGAGTGTACTGCAAAAGAGCAGGCCAGTCGAAGAAATGAGAGTTTTGTTAAAAAGAAATATTGGTTACCAAATTGGGCCAGAAAAAGCTTGATTCATCCATTCTCTCATAGAAAAGGACCCAAAATAGTTTGGGTTCTTAAAACTAACCCCTAATTCTTTTTGTAGGTTCAAGTGAAGGGAAGTAGCCAAATTTTGTATTTGGATAGTGGCTGCTCAAAGCATGTGACAGGGAACAAGGAACAGTTCCTTTCACTTGAAAGACTCAAAGGAGGAAATGTCACCTTTGGAAATGGAAAGAAAGGTGAAATTATAGGGGTTGGTAAGGTAGTTAAGTATGACACATGTTCCATTGAACATGTGTACTTGATAGATGGCTTGAAATATAGCCTGATCAGTGTGTCACAATTGTGTGACGGAGGTAACCTTGTTGCATTTACTTCCACAAAATGTTTTGTGATCAACCTGCTTACTGACAAGATTGTTTTGCAGGGAAAAAGAATGAATAACATCTATGTCATAGACTTGTCCACACTGTCTGAAAATGAACTCACTTGCTTAAGTGTGTTGGACAGTGATCCCCTCCTTTGGCACAAAAGACTTGGTCACGCGAGTCTGAATCAGCTTACCAAATTAGTCTCTAAAGACTTAGTGGTAGGGCTTCCTAACATTAAGTTCAAGGAAGACAAATTTTGTGAGGCATGTGCAAGGGGGAAGCAGGTAAGATCCTCATTCAAAAGTAAGAAAATGGTCAGTACCACCAGGACGTTGGAACTGGTTCATATGGACTTATGTGGTCCTATGAGAACTTTGAGCAGAGGTGGTAAGAAATATGTAATGGTGCTAGTTAATGACTATTTAAGGTTCACTTGGACCTTATTTCTTACATCTAAAGATGAAGCTTTTGATATGTTCACTTCATTTGTCAGAAAAAATCAAAATCAGTTAGGAAATCAACTAGCATCCATAAGATCTGATCATGGTACTGAATTTGAGAATGCAAAGTTTGCTGAGTTCTGTGATGAACATGGTATCAATCACAACTTTTCTGCCCCTAGAACCCCACAGCAAAATGGGGTTGTTGAAAGAAAGAATAGAACTCTTGAAGACATGGCAAGAACCATGCTTCTTTCTAGCAAACTACCCCACAGCTTCTGGGCAGAAGCAATAAACACTGCATGCTACATAATAAATAGATGCATGACCAGGCCACTGGTAGAGAAAACTCCTTATGAATTACTTAAAGGGAGAAAGCCCAACATATCCCACCTTAGGGATTTCGGATGCAAATGCTTTGTGCACAATAATGGCAAAGCTTCCCTAAGTAAATTTTATATCATAAGTGATGAGGGAGTATTCTTGAGATATTCATCACATAGCAAAGCTTATAAAGTGTATAATAAAAGAACTATGTGTGTAGAAGAGAGTGTGCATGTTGTCTTTGATGAAACTAACACTCTTTCTGAGAGACAGGAACCAGAAGATGAGGAGCTTGGACTGGTGAGAAGCAGTGAACACATTGAAGCAAATATGGAAGATGGAACAGGTGATGGACCAGGTCCAACTACCCCAAGCAACATGACAGGGGGAACTCAACATGTGAACCTTGGCCCTGATCCTGTTCCACAACAACAAGACACCATGGAACTATCTAGAAGTGAACAGTTGGTTCTCAAACCACACAGATATCAGAGTTCTCACCCTCTTGAGAACATTATAATAGATCTGACATCTGGAATCAAAACAAGATCCTCCTTGAAAATTCTGTGTGCGTTTGATGCCTTTCTATCCTTGATTGAACCAAAGAACATTGGTGAAGCCCTACAGGATGCTGACTGGTTAATTCCATGCAAGAAGAGCTGAATCAATTTGAAAGAAGTCAAGTATGGCACTTGGTACCCAGACCACTAGACAGGTCAGTGATTGGCACAAAGTGGGTCTTCAGGAATAAGCTCGATGAGGATGGAACTGTTACAAGAAACAAGGCTAGACTGGTTATCCAAGGATATAGGCAAGAAGAGGGAATTGACTATGATGAGACCTTTTCCCCTGTGGCAAGACTGTAGGCAATCAGGCTTCTTATAGCATTTGTTGCACACATGAAACTTACTCTCCATCAAATGGATGTTAAGAGTTCCTTCATCAATGGCTATCTAAAGGAAGATGTATTTTTCAAACATCCTCCAGATTTTGAAAGCAATGAGTCACCTGACCATGTATACAAACTTGACAAGGCTCTCTATGGTCTCAAACAAGCACCTAGAGCATGGTACGAGCGACTATCAAAATTCCTGCTAGATTATGGGTACAAACGAGGCAAAATTGACAGTACCTTGTTCTTAAAGGAAAAGGGTAAGGATCTCCTCATTGTGCAAATATACGTGGATGATATCATATTTGGGGAAACCTCTGAAAATTTGAGTAAGGAATTTGCTATACTTATGGGAAGTGAATTTGAGTGGAGTATGATGGGTGAGCTAAACTTCTTCTTAGGCTTGCAAATCAAGCAAAACTCAAATGGAACAATGATCCATCAACAAAAGTATGTAAAGGAATTGCTCAAGAAATTTAAAATGGAAGACTCAAAGTAAATGGACATCCCCATAGCCACAACCACAAAATTAGATGTGGATGAACCTGGTTCATCCGTTGATCAGAAGCTATACGGAGGGATGATTGAGTCTATTATATCTCACTGCCAGCAAACCTAATATTGTGTTCAGTGTAGGACTGTGTGCTAGGTTTCAGGCAAATCCTAAGGAGTCCCACCTAACTGCAGTGAAGAGAATTTTGAGATATCTAAAAGGCACTACTGATTTATGCCTTCGGTATCCTAAAGGTAGTAATTTCGACCTTGTAGGATATGTTGATGCTGATTATGCAGGTTTCCTGGTAGACAGGAAAAGTACTTCAGGCATGGCTCATGTTTTGGGCTCCTGCCTTGTGTCTTGGGACACCAAGAAACAAAACTCAATAGCCTTGTCTACTGTTAAGGCTGAATATGTGGCTGCAGCCTCATGTTGTGCTCAGTTGCTATGGATCAAGCAACAACTCATGGATTTTGGTATAGATGTTGGATGCATTCCTATTTTCTGTGACAACACTAGTGCAATTAGTATGACAAAGAACCTGGTTCATCATAAAAGAACCAAGAACATAGATGTTAGACATCACTTCCTTAGGGATAACTACGAAAAGGGAATGATCTCAATTGAATTTTGTGCTACTGACAAATAAATTGCAGATATCTTTACTAAAGCACTGAGTAGGGAGCATTTTGAGAGAAACCGACTTGAATTAGGAATGATTAAGATCACCTAATTGGAAAAAAAATGAAAAAAAAATTGAAAAATGAAAAACAATTTGGCTAGAAACACTAACATAGATAATCAACCAGACTAATCATTGCTCAGTATCATGACTTTACTGCCATACTCTCTTGCCATGTATTAATATGATTCCCTGGTTGCTAATGATGTTTTTCTATCTTTGTAAATTGAGGCATATCAAAATACTCTAACACGATGAACCTGGTTCATCGATGCTGGTTCATCTGACTGACAAGGTACGTGCTCATCTCCATACACTTATTGAATTAATTACAGTCACACATGAGCAGGACTCTATCTATATTTGGTTCATTTCTAATTTTTTGTACTTATCCCAAAATGAACCCGTTCCAAGAAGTCCCATCGCTACTTAATTAGCCTAGATTTAGGGGATTCCTAACCGTCTAATCAATGACAGTCCTACAACATTTAGACTTCCACTTGATTACTAAGTCTGACCGTTGTATAATTCATAGCCACATCTTATAAAAGGGCAGTCATTACCTCCCCTCTTAATAACATAACAAGTCGAACCAAGTTCATCATTCTTCTCAAGCCAAAACTGATCAACTCTCTTCTCTTCTCTTCCAAAATTATTCATAACAATGTCTTCACCACCCCCTGTTTCATCTTCCTTCTCCGCCGACGATTATCAGGACGGTGATTCTAATTCTAATTCTCCATCAGTGTACAGTTCACATTCACCAGCCAGATCTTCAACCCCCCAAAACCCTCCAGTTCTTGAGCCTACTCCTGAACCTACACCTAACCCCACTACAACCCCTAGGGCACGTAGGATAAAAATGTTGGCCAGGAAATTAGTGGCTTCTGGATCTCATGCAAGATTCTTGAAAGAAATTCTTAAAGCTAGCGAGACCCATGATTCTGAATCCTCAAGTGAATCCTTCAAATCCGCAAATGAGGATGAAGCACCAGGTTCTTCTAATTCTGAGCAAGGTAATCTTGAAATTGAATCTGAAACTGCTACTACTGAAAACAAGTTTGTTTTGGTTGGGACAATTATTGATATAGAAGTTCCGGATAGGCAGAGAAAACTGGGAAAAAATAAAATTCTTGAGAGAGAGGGAGAAGGAGGCTCTGTGAGGGGATCTGGGAAGGACGGTGCCACGTTGGCTATTTGTGGCCCCGCTCCTGTGATCAATGAAGAAGGATTCACATACTTAGGGGGGGAGTGTTGCTGGGGAAGTAGAAGCAGCTCTAGAGAGCCTACAAAAATCAGTAGATGAACCTGGTTCATCTATTGAGGAGACAGTGGTTGAAATGCTGAGGAAGATGGGGGAGTCCTACAATCCCAAAAGGAAAAGAACTTCAAAATCAAAGAAGGTTACTACCCCAGTCCCACCAAAGAAAAGAAAAGTTTCTATATTTGCTGATGCTCCTTACCCAAAGGTTCATTCTACAAGAAGTGTTGTTCGACAAGGAGAAGATGAGTTGGAAAGGGCTCTGAGAGAGCAAGGAAAAAAGGCTGCCAAGGGAAAGGCAAAGGTAGGAGAGCCTATTTAGGCTGTTATTGTTGATGATGATACGATGGACCTAGTCCATCCTGAGGAGCAGCCTTCTCCAGTTGTGGTAAAGACACCTAAACCTAAGAAGGCTAAGGCTTCTTCCAAGAAGTCGGCTTATGTGCCTGCCACACCCTCAACCACAGCAAAAAGTACCAGGTCTAAAGTAAATAAAGTGAAAGTTATTGAAGAAGAAGAAGAAGAATGGAGTGGAGGAGAGGAGGAGGTGTCTGGTAAGCAATCAGACAAATTCACCATGTTTGGCAAGCGTACAATTCTTAAGGGAAAGCTGATGAGAGATCTTGAGGAATCAGGAATGATCTTCTTGATGAATGCTCTAGAGGTGCAAGGGTGGAAGAACATGATTCTTCACCCTGAAGGCAGGTTGGCAAGGAACGAGTTGGTGGAGTTTATGGCTAATGCAATTGTTAAGGATGGCAGGGTAACTTCCACAGTTAAAGGGATTCAGATCACGTTTGATGGGAAGGAGCTAGGAGAGATTCTGAATATCCCTGTTGAGGGCTATGATGATTACACTAGGCAAAGATGGCCTAGTCTCGATGGGATGGCCTAAGCTCTCAACATCACCAGATTTGTCTGCGAAAATGAAGAGGAACCTGAGCCCAGGCCAGTGTTTAAAAGTGAAATAAGGCCCCAGCACAAGCTATTCTTCGAATTTGTGATCAAGTTTCTGCTGCCAAGACAAGAGCGTAGGCACATTGCAAGCTATATGGACTTAACGCTTATGGAATGCTTGTATAAGGGTTCGGGTGAAGAAAGTTGAGATGGCTAATGCTAAGGATTATTTTGGGAAGAACACTTTGCTGACATGTGATTATATTGTTATTGTTCCTGAGGATAAACCTGGTTCATCTAGGAAGCATCTAGTCAATAGCAAAGTCAGGTCGTTGGTGCAGGAAGGTGAGTTTAAGTATGCGGAGATCCTTCGATTGAAATCTCGCCTTAATGAGGTTAAAGCTGAGTGGGATGCTCTCAGATCTGAACTAGCTAAAGAGAAGGAGAAGAATGAAGGTCTTCAACAAATGCTTTCTCTCCTTCAAGCCAAAACCCCAACCTCATATGCCCCTTCCCAACCTTAGGAAATCCAGTGCCACCAAAACCCCTCTCAATGCCCAGTTCGAGATTTGTTATGTTTATGTTTTCTCTGTTTTTGCTCATTGTAGTTACTGCTTTAGTTTTTTTTGTATGGTGATTGAATTATGTTCTAATCAATGAATTCTGTTGTTTTAGTTAATTGACTTCGTCTCAGTTTCTTATATAGCTTACATTTTATTGGTTTTTTTTTATGATTAATCATGTTTTGCACCTGCAGTTGCCTCAATGGCCATGAGTAATTATTAACAACTCTAGTACGTTTATCATTTTGCAACTTTTCGATGATGCCAAAAGGGGGAAAGATATGTGCTTTTCAAAATTTCAAAGAATTGTGATGTTTATAACCTAATGAACATGGTCTCTCTATGATAAATGCTTAAAACTACTCAAGGTGTTTGAAGATTGTACAGGGTTAAGCACAGAGTTTGGCATCATCAAAAAGGGGGAATTTGTTGAACCAAGTCACTGCATGGTTTTGAAGATTGACAAATATCTACCCAGTTGAACCAGGTCCATCAGGGAAAACATACTTGAACAGACCCATTGGCACAAGAACCGTCTATGCACAGGAGATAAATATGATTGTGAATTATCCATGAACTAAGAGGTTGTCTCCTAATGCGAAAAAGGTTGCAAATTGATAAGAGGATAGAGTTCGAGTTCAGCAAGGACAGAAATAATCAAGGAAGTTGAGATAAACACAAACTCTTCCACCAAGGAAGAGTTGCACTAGAACTAAACAAGAACATCTCAGCTACTGGCGCTATATAATGTTGAAGCATTCTTACCGAAGAATTGATCGCACAAAGGCAGAAGTTAAATAAGAATTGAAAGCAAAATTCCCAGAGTTATTTTGCAAGCAGAATCCTTGTGCAACACAAAGGCTACTGACTAGCTAGAAGAACCAGTTCTATCTGTTTGTCTTTCGAGTCTAGTTGGTTGTAGTAGGTGATTTAATATTGTATCTTTTAGCTTTATTAGAAGCAATTGTAATAGGTACACACTGTTCAAGTTAGATTTAACTTGAAGTTTGTCTCAATTATCAAGAGGCTAGTTTGCCACAAAGGGATTAGAGTTAGTCCTAGGTTTACAAAAGACTTTATTTTGTAAATGTTGTTTGCTCAGAGTTGTAGTGAAGAGTTTGGGAAACATCCTACTGAGTAGTAGGTCGTGGTTTTTTCACCTTTTAAGCCATGTGTTTATCCACGTAAAATTCTCTGTGTTTTACTTTACTGCATTTATTATTCCGCACCAGTAGAAGTTGGAACACCAAGAAGAACCAGGTTCTTCTATTGAGACAACACTCGAAAATTGGACACCACACAAATCACCCCCCCCCCTCCCTCTTGTGTGGTATTGAAGTATAAAACATCATTGTCAATTTATGAGATAGGGTCTCCTGAAGACCTGGGATGACAATAGGCATTGTCGTTGCCTGAGCCTAATCCGCTGGAGCACCCTCGGTGGGAACCTGATCCTGAATGATAAGGGGATTCTGTGGTATTATCCCGACTGTTGCACGGGCTTGTCCCCTACCTCCACCACGGCCTCGACCGCGGCCTCGACCTCTCATGGGTTCAGCTGGTGTCTGGTCACCCTGATCCGTATTGCGTATTCTCACCATCTGTGAGAGAATGAAACAACAGAAGTTTAGATTTCTAGAATCAATAGAATGGCACAACAGAGTTCAAGAAAATGAGATTTTTCCTAAGAGTTTTGTTGCCTCTCGAAGATAAGTACAGACGTCTCTGTACCGATCCGCAAGACTCTACTAAACCTGCTCATGACCATTGAGTCCTATGTAACCTAGTGCTCTGATACCAACTTCTCACGATCCCAAATCCTAGCAGGTCGTGATGGCGCCTATCGCGGAACTAGGCTAGCCAACCATCACATAACTACTCATTCATTTTAATATAATTTCTCAATATCATTAATAACCAGCAAAAATGAGTAAAAACTACTTTAAGTCCTTAAACCGCAATAATAATCTAACAGTCTAAACAAATCCCCCAAGACTGGAGTCATCGACCAGGAGCATCTAAGAAATAAACTAACTCTGCTAATGTCATAAATAATGTCTAGGAATAAAATACTAATACTAATAAAGGAAGGGAAATGGAGAAGCTGCGGACGCTGGACAACTACCTTGAAACCCTAAGTGCTGACGATAACGAACTCTGATGACTACTGCTCCGAACCAGTACCTGGATCTGCACACAGAGGTGCAGAGAGTAATGATGAGTACGCCAACTCAGTAGTAATGAAAATAAATCACATTCTGAAGAATAAGAAACACACAACAACAAATACACCAATCCACAAAACACTAAAATACCAAGTCTCAATAAAGAATACTAAAGTTTGAAAACCAATTTCCATAAAAATCCTTTGAAACAAGTATAATTTCCCATATTTCTCACTAAAACTCCCAAAAATATCAGTTTGAAAGATGAAACGAATCATAATCAAAGCTCAGTAAAATATAATTATAATTTGCCCATCGGGCCATTTCATCACTCATAATCAGTCACTCAGCACCTCACCATCACTCAGAACTTGTTTGGGTTAACCCATTGAGAGGGGTTCTCAGGGGTTGCAGCAGGGATGGGGGTGACATAACCAGCAACCTTGATCTTCTCATACAGCTGGTCGATGGGTTCAGCGATAGCGGTATATTGTTTTGGAGGTCTGCGATCAAAATTAGGTTGAGGTCTAGGGAAATTTTGGCGTGCGGGAGGTGATTGATAATGGGATGACTGAGAATTATAAATGTGGTAGACAGGAGCGGGTTGGGAGTATCTGGGTGAAGTTGGTTGATATGCAGGAGGTGGAGATGATTAATAAGTTGGTGGCGGAGCTTGGTATGAGGGTGAGGGTGCTTGGTAATTTGGGGTTGTCTGATATGTGAGTGGATTTTTTGGGTAAGTTTGGTGTTTGAGGGGAGACTTGGTCCTCTGTGCAACCATCACGGCTCCCACATCCCTTTTGTTGGACACACCACCGGACTGTAAAGCCTTATTCGTAGCTTGTAAGGCTTTAAAATTAATGACCATACCACTTTTAATACCTTCTTCAATCCTTTCACCCAATTTGATAATGTCGGAGAACTTGTGGTTCTCAATCATCATCAATTGTTCATAGTATTGCGGGTCCTGAGCCCGGACAAAGAACTTGTTCATTTGCTCCTCCTCTAAGGCGGGTCTGACCTTAGCAGCTTCGTACCTCCAGCGAGTACCATACTCACGAAATTTCTCCGTGGTCTTCTTCTTCAAATTCTGGATGTAGAACACGTCTGGTGCGTTCTCTATATTAAATATAAACTTGTCCATGAAGTCAGATGCCATGCTTACCCAATTCGACCACTTCTTGGGATCTTGGCTGATGTACCAAGACAATGCATCTCCTTTCAAGCTCCTCATGAACAGCTTCATGTGGATCCTTTCATTCTTCCTCACTCCAACCAGATTGTCACAATAGGTCCTCAGATGGACCCTTGGATCACCTGTACCATCAAATATTTCAAACTTCGGAGGTTTGTACCTCTCAGGCAGTTCGACATCAGGATGTATGTAGAGGTCCTCATAGTTCAGTCCTTCGACTCCCCTGCTTCCCTCAACGCCTTGAACCCGGCTGGGGAGCTTCTTAAGTTCCTCAGCCAAGTTCCTAATAAGAAAATCCTTTTTATCAAACTCAGGTGTGTATGGGATAGGTGGAGTGGAATGTGGCATGGTCTCCACGTAGATAGGATTGTTATGGTGGCCTGGTGTATGGGCGTAGATATGGTCATTTGTGGAGTTCTGAGGTTCTGGGATAAGTAGTGGAGTGTTATTTGGGGTATGGCAGGTATTGCATTGCGTTGGGAGAGCTTGGTTCTTTGGTGGAGTGGCGTGACGGTGAGGTGCGGGATGATTCTGGTGTTTTGGGTTATTTTGCGGAGGTGTAGGATTTTGAATGTTGGGGAGGGTGACGTCTGGGATGTTGAGGGAGAATGACAGGTTTGCCAGATTTCGAACTTGATCAAGATCTTCTTGAAATTTCAATAACTTCTTATTTGGAACCCGAATACCCTGGCCATCAGTGGCCTCTACCCGTTCAGTTGTGTTCTCCTTCCTGATGTTGCTTGAATCTTCCATTTTATTCTTTCCTTTGTTCTTGCTTTTAGGAGGACTAGGTGGACGTCCCCTGGATATTGTGAGATAAGATGATGATGCCAGAGTGCACGAACTAACCAGTGGGGAGGGGAATAATAAAAATAAACAAAACAAAAACAAAAACAAAAGGTAGCCAAGTCAGTGAGGATTATGAAAAGTATTGCAATATCTAAACACATAGTGCGGGAATGTAAAGCGTGTCCTAATTTGGGAACCTCTTTGTGCCTGAGGTAGGCCTAGCAACAAATTTATTTGGATAACTTAAAATGCTAAATGCCTCATTTCATTGATAAAAAATAGATGAATCCCAAAACGACACTAAATAAACAAGAAATAAAGGTCACTAATGACCATTGGCCTTATTACATTTATAAAGCAAGAGAAAGACATTCTTATCTACTTGGTCCCAAAAGGACCTTCCCCAGACTCAGCATCCTTGTCTCCCTCTAACAGCTTCCCCAACTCGAGAAGTCCCAGCAATAGGTATGCTCTGGATAGATGTCAACCTTCGGTCCCTTCAACCTTTTGATAATCTTTGACCCTTTTAATGAATTTTCCTTCCAGCTCGACTATGCCTCGCTCTAAGTACCCTAGCCTTTTGTTGGTATTGATAGCCATGTCTTTCCATTCCTCAACCAGCTTCTTGGTGGACTCATGTATCTCGCGGTGCTCATCCTCACATTTGTGGATCCTCTTGCGCAACTTATTATACTTGACCTGAGCCTCGGCCTTTTCGTCTATGATCATTTGACCTCTGATGAACCCTGGTTTGCCTAGACCATCCCAATTGTCTTCCAACCAACCTAAATAGAAAGGGGTGCAACCAGTGTGGTATCTGGCTGGCTCAATGGTGTCTTTCTCCATTACGATCTTACAGTGCCACATATAAAGGCTTGGCACTTGTGGGGACTATCATCGTTTTGGAAGTCAGCTCGAAGATGACTCATCTTGTCGACCCTTGGTATGACTTGATTCCTACCTTCTTGTCTCATAACTCGGAGAGGTACGTAAGGATATATTTTCCTCTAAGACCAATAAATATCATGAACGGTGCATCTCTGAACCGGGCGATGAATTCTTCTGTCGGAAACCACTCGAACATCCATTGGACCTATTCTTCAGTTAGATTATCAAAGAGCTCAACCCATTCTTTGGCATTCTCAGGATGAGCGAACATGTCAGGAATGTAAGTCATTCGCTTTGGATGGTGGAAAGCGATGTGGTCATTCCACGCCCTTCGCTGAAACTCTTGCCAATATTAGCCCTTTTGTAGATGTTCTAGGAGCCAAAGCTGAAGTAATAAGTTGCAACCCTCGAAGTGTTTCGCTCCTCTTTGACATTTCACCAAGGCTCGGTATATGTCTGAAATAATCATGGGCACAATGCTGAATGTCTGCCCACCAATCCCCTCCATTAGGGTCTTAGTTACCATAGCCAACCTAGTATGGATTCTTTCTTTCTTCATTGGAAACACGATTAGACCCAGGAAGAAAAACATGAAGACAAATACCCTGCGGTGGATGTGTCCCAATGAGTGATGGAAAATTTATCATGGTAGGTACGGTATGATTTGCTGTGACCGTACCTTTCATACAGGTAGTCAAAAGGGATGTATT
Source organism: Nicotiana undulata (assembly GCA_005239495.1). NCBI lineage: Eukaryota > Viridiplantae > Streptophyta > Magnoliopsida > Solanales > Solanaceae > Nicotiana > Nicotiana undulata. The sequence continues at coordinate 15,573 of ML276796.1, forward strand.
ATTATTTTAGGCATACCAATTTTGCATTCTTCTTCAGGCCCATTATTTTAAGGAAACGCTTTCCCGTGCGGTTCAGGCATTAACAAACCCGGGGTTTCCCAAACTAGGCCATCCAGTCCCCCTATCTCTTCTAGCAAGGGTGTCATTTCGAGGTCCGCAAAGTGGAAGACGACCCTTTCACTGTCCCAAAATAAGGTAGCATCCTCTATCATCATGTTGTTAGGCTGGATTTACATGAGGGATGGTAGATTGCCTAGATATTTTCTGACGAGGGTTTTGTCACTAGAATGTAAATCTTCCCACCAGCTTAGTAATTTTGGGTGGATGTTGGTGACCATGCCGAATCTGGGGACTTCGTGCCTCATATTTCTGCAAGGCAAACAAGGTTAGGCCCTTACCCCTACCAGACTCGACCATTTAACATCAACAATTAGCATGAAGCATTTAATTCTCCAAATAAATGCACAGAACGTGATGATGTTCGTTTGGGTTTATGGAAACCCAGTGGACTTTTGGACAAGGCTATTGTGTGGACAACATGTTAGCCTTTCTAGGTTTGACCATGATGCATGCAGTAGTATAACGGAGTAAGGTTTCTATGGGGTTTTAGACTGGTACCCTTGAGAGGAAAACTCAAGTGGGAAGGCACGGAACCGTCGACAGCACCGTTGATCAACTTGTTTTACCGCAAATAAGCCTTTTCGAATTTAGGGGGTAATGATATAGGAAGGGCGCAACCACTCATCAAGCGTTGCTATAGGATTTTGTTTGGCACGAGTGGAGTATGAATGTTGGATCATGAATAATGTAATAAAGTAAACATGTAGCCACGTATTTGCACGTTTATGAAAGCAGTAAATACAGCAGTTTATAATTTAAAACGATTACAAAGGGAGAAAACAAAAAGATATGTCAGTTACTTTTGAAGAAGAAATTAAATGCTTAAAGGAATTAAACAAATAATTGCACATAGGGGAGGGGTACAAATTCACAAAAACGATTTGAAAATGGTAAAATCCTAAAAGTCCCCAGCATAGTCACCATGCTGTCGCGCCCCCTTTTTTCCCATGCACTCCTTTCGAGGCCCGGTTTGAAAGGGTTTATGACATTGGTTGAGACAACTCGTTCCTGTTGGAAAGGGGTTTGCATTTTTTTGAAGAGTCGCCACCTAACGATTTTGAGGTGCGTTAGGGCACCTATCAGGGGGGTTCATTTAAAACTACGTTTGATAACCAGAGACAGGGTAAGGGCTTGAAATTATCCTAAGGGGAAGGTGTTAGGCACCCCTCAGGATCCACAAGTGTGGTTCCCGGCCAAATAGCTTTTGTGAATTTTTGTACAATTAGCAAATAAACAAATATGGCTCAAATAATAAGGGATTTAGGTCTAAGTACACATAGGTTTGGAAACAGTAAATGGAAAAGCTAGATTTTGAAAAAAATTATAATCTAAGCGGGTTTATGGGAGTAAAGGGGTATCCTAGGTTTGTTTGTAATATGGATCACATCAATGAAATACCCGGTATGACACTCCACAAAGAGGGGCTACACATGGTATTAGCGCACCGGTCATCATATCCATATCTACCCTTTCCCACCCCGTGAAGGTAATTAAAGCGAGTGTTGGTCTCGACCTCTATTGCATGTTGTTACCCGTCCCTTCCTATTAGTCCCGGAGGAATTTAGGACTTCTATCCTATAAGGGGGTTCTAGGCAGACCCTCAGGTTTTAAAGGTAAAAATACTAAGGCGACATATAATAAAACATATAGGACTTCAATTAAAGGGGGGCATGGAAAATAAATAGAAGGCTCAGGTATACCTCCACAAATGGTACACATAAACAGCATGACTCATACACAGTTAAGGTTGGGTTTAAGTTCAGATCCTAAGCACGGTGTCTTAGTGATAACAGCAGAGTCAGATTTATAACTCAGAGATGAAGTCCTAATCAGTTTTGCCTACTAGTTTTAAACATGCTGACAGTTAAACAATAGTCACAAGAGACAGTTCCAGTTTTTATTATTTAAGTTGATTACCTAAGGCTTGCCTAGGCGTGGGTTAATATACAACAGTTGTCCAGAATTGTTAACAGTTTTAGATTGTTATACCTAAGAACATGTGATTCTAAGTGTCGCAAAACATACAAGAATTTATTACCAGTTTTTGGAGCAGGGTGACTATTTCATACTTAGTACATGGACTAGCGTAATTAGACGATTGTGATCCTAGAACATGATTTCTAATGCAAGAGTATGCAAAATGACTTACGAGCAGGATTTCTAAATGCATGCCAAGTTATGCACATTTCAGAATGGGAAGAAGTACATTTTTTGTAATGTTGTTTACCTAAAGCATGATTTCTAAGTGTGCAGTGGTTGTAGCATGATGTTTTGCATGAATAACAACTGATGTTAACACATTTTTTTATCAAGATTTATGACTATTTTCAGGACATACATAATCACATAACGACCGTTTATGTTAATGTTTACCTTAGAGGCAGGATTTCTAAGCGATGATGAGATGCTGAAAGCAGTACATGTATGGATCATACGTAGCATGATATCTAATGCATGGCATGCGTGGCATATGTTGTACCTAAACATGGCTGCTATTGAGCATAGAGAAAATAAACCTAGGTAGCACAGTTTCTACCCTTGACTACACTACAACATGCATATCACCCTCCCATTTTCGCTATCCATCCCCAGAGTCATTTTACAGATAATTATTACAAACCAATGGGTATGAATTACATAATTGAAATAAGGAAAATAAGAAGTTAACTATAGGGAGCCTACGGTATAGGCCCAAGTCTCCAGGTCCTCAATGCCAAGTATTATTTCACAGCCTTTCTCGCAATTCTGGTGTGTCAGAGTTCCCTAAGGACCTCAAGGGATCCCGGACAGTGCTCACACCCAGATTTCATAGCCAAGATAGAGTAAGTGTAGTGTGGAATGACCAGCCTTAGTGTGTCAAAGTTCAAAGGGAGCTCAAGGGTCCCAAAGCAATGCTCATACAAAGGGGGCAGAACTTAAGGGGTCTAAGAGTAGAGTGAGAGTGCTTGACAAAGTTTGAAAACTTTGAGTAGGAAAACAGTTTTGGAAAAGGGACTTAATTGAAATAGCTTTCATAACAAAAGTGTAACTGATGAAAAACAATTTGAAAGAGCATGAACACCAATGTCAAGACCAAAACAAGTCCAGCATCACACAAAGACCAAGAATAGTCCAACAACCACAAGCAGGGGTAATGGGGTTTGAGGGATAAATACAGAGCATGTGAGGGTAGGCATATAGCAGGCAGTACACAATCAGAAGTTCCTAAGGACTCAGGGGATTGGGGATATTGTAGGGTATAGGATTAGACTACAATAACAGGACCAAATAGCTTTGTGTATATAGCTTCCTTTAATTTAGGGGACATATTTATTAGGTAGTTATTGTCATTTAACTAAATATTTATGTAAAGTAATTAATTGATGTGTACTATATGTAATTTTATAATTAAAGTATAGTGCGTTAAGGATTCTTTAAAGGGGTATACGGTGTAACTTTCCCAATTAATAATACATAAGATATGTCTTTTTATAAAATTTTAAGTATCACTTAATTATGTTTAATTAATGTGTCACTTAACCATGGTAATTACATGTGATTCGAGTAAATGTTGAGTATGAATAAAGTTTTTTCGAAAAAAATGGCCATATAAGTGATATAACTACTCTATGCAATAAGTAGCAAAGATTCATCAATTTCTGCATGGCTGGAAATTTATGTTTTATACATCCGTGGTTTCAATAATTTGAGACTCTTTATTTTTCCTAAAGTGTTATTTATATTTACTATATAAGCACAAAATCAAATATCTTAGGGCTAAAAGATCTCAATAATGCATAGCCTCTTATAGAACTGAATTAGGTACCTCTCCTACTCTAACACAAAAGTTTCTTCCAAATCTTCCATGACAAATCCATATAATAAAATGAAACCATTTGTTTATGATTACCATTGCACTTTTTGACACGTTCACCAATATTTTATTTTTCTCTAAATAGCTTGCTTAATATGATAGACATGCAGATCTTCTTCGGATCATGTATGGTTAAATGTGTAGTAAGATCCAAGCTTGTCCTTTCCATGTGATATTTTCTCTTTCACCGTTGTAATATTACGATTTTATGACTTATCACCTACTTCATTTTCAAACTATCATTAGTAATTAATTATTAATTATGCTATATTTTGACATGTACATATACTATAGTGTAGAGTTGAAATCATTAAGCTATAATTCTAATTCAGACTTAGGTAACTGATTTTAAGCGGCATGCTTTTAAGGTTTTAGTGGATGTATCTTCTAAAGTATTTTACCCTTTTCTCCATTAGTTGCCTCCTAGCCCTCACATTAATAAAAAGCTATATATATTATTCTGCCACCACCAGTCTTTGTTTGTTGTGTGATTGTACTGAGATAAGAACACAGCTTTTATTCTTTTTTTGTTAATCCATTCAATCATTTTGGGATTTTTGCCAGCCTAAAAGTGCACCTTGAGCATGTGAAAATCTTTCATTTTGGATCCCTTTGCTTTTGACCAAGTTTGATGTAATAATAATAATAATAAGGGGAAAAAATATGGAACTAATGAGAATATATTGAAGAGGTTGTAGCTGTACTATACCAACTGAAAAGTAACAGCCTGGGAAATATATAAATCCACGCATATAGCTAGGAGATATTATCCAACCAATTTATCTTCAAGCCAAGTCTAGTTATAGTTTTTTCTCTTTTTTGTTTAATTATATGTACTTTTATTGAAAGACATATCATGATTTGTATAAATATCTGAAAATATCTCCGGTTGGCGGTTGGCACCATGCATCTCATCCTTATAAACTACTCACTGTGCCTTCTTTTGCTTTAATTAATGTTAATATCTACAAATATCTTCTCTCTTCTTTTATAGTTTATTTTTTTTGGATAATCTAACATCAAAATAATTACATTCTTACTTTTTTCACTCCTACTCATATTCCCAATTGAAGATACGAATCTCAAATTTTTAGCAACAAATTTTCTTATTTTTCATTTTGTAATAGTAAAATGGTTGGGGTAATTTGTTCAATACACTAATAGCGTATGTGTGTGTACATACTGAGTTACCAATATATAGGTGCCTGAAATCTTTTTTGTGGGCGTATGTGTGTGTGTTTACAACCATATGTTTGTCTTTCATGTAGGTTGTGCGAATTTTTGTCACGACCCCAAATCCTAACAGGCCGTGATGATATCTATCGTGAAACTAGGCTAGCCAACCATCACATACTACTCATTTGTTCTTATTATAATAGTTCAAACATCAATAATAACCGCAAACAAAATATAAAATAATTTTGTTTAAGTCTTTACGCCCCAATATATAATCTAACAAATCTAAACAAACCTCCCAAGACTGGAGTCAATGATCATGAGCATCTAAGATATAAACTAACTCTACTAATGTCTTAATAAACGTCTATGAATCAAATACTAATACTAAATAAGGAAGGGAAATGGAGAAGTTGCGGACGCTGGACAGCTACCTCGAAATCCCGTAAGCTGCGGCTAACGAACAAAGATGGCTACTACTTCGCGCTAGTACCTGGATCTGCACACAGGGGTGCAGGGAGTAATGATGAGTACGTCAACTCAGTAGTAATGAAAATAAATCACAGTCTGAGAAATAAGAAACACGCAGCACAGATACACCAATTCACAAAAACAGTAACACCCAATCACCCATAAAGTATTCATCAAATACATAAGTTCGAAAATCAATTTCCAGAAATCCTTTGAAACAGGTATAATTTCAATATATCTCAGTAAAACTCTCAGTAAAATCCGTTTGAAAAATGAAGTGAATCATAGTCAAAAACTCAGTAAAATCATCATAAATCTGCCCCTCGGGCCATAATCATTTCTCGTAACAATTTCCCTCAGCACCTCGCCATCACTCAGTATCAGCCCAACGGGAAACCTCACAATCACTCCGTATCAGTCCAGCAGGCAACCTCACAGTCACTCAGTGTCATCCCCGCGGGCATCACTCGCACTCAATAGGTACCTGCGCTCACTGGGGGTGTGTACAGACTCCGGAGGGGCTCCTACAGCCCAAGCGCTATAACAAGCCACATCATGGCATAAATCACTCACAATATTGGCCCTCGGCCTCTCTCATATCATAACATCCTCATAACATTGGCCCGCAGCCTCACTCAGTCAGACACTCTCAACATGCCACTCGGGCCACAAATATATCGGGTTCTCGACCCAAAAATAGTGTTTCATTTTCAATAAATAATATCAAAATACTCTGAGTGTTAAAACAATTATCAAGAAAAGGTTGAGTGAAAATCATAACATATCAAGTGAGGAAAATAGTAAAACCAACCCCCAAGGGATAAACAGATCGACACTAGGCCCCAAACATGGCTTATAGCTCAAATCATATCAAATTATATCAATATTATTAAGCATAGGCTTGAAAATTGGTTTCACGACTCAATAGTTGCCTAATTAGGGAATATATTTCCAAAGTTCCAATCTTTGGATTCCAAAATCCGTGAAAGGATGCAAGGTCTGGGGTTTCATACCCTCAAGACACGATTTAAAGACATTACTTACCTCAAACTAGCCCGAAAAGCTACTCTGTGACCTTTATCATCAAATTATGCTTAAGGAATGAATTCCAATTGAAAAATACCAATTCTAGAACAAAACCTGAAATTTGCTAAAACTCAACCCCCGGGCCCGCATCTTGGAACTCGACAATTTTTATACCAAAACGTTATTCATCATCTCATGAGTCCGTACAAATAAAGAACGCTAAAATCGGAGTTCGTTTGACCCCTCAAATCATCTCCTATAGGTCTCATATTTTCAAGCCCTAACCCCCTCTTTTTCTACTGATTTTCATGAATTAAACACCGATATAAGGTATCCAATCACATATAATCGAGTTATTAAGTTCAAAAAGCTTACCTCAATGATGCACCAACGTTTCCCTCTTCAAAATCCCTAAAAAACCTCGGACCCCGTACAACAATGGTGAAAAGAGGGTTAAAATTCGCGAAGGCATGCTTATATACTTTCTGAGCAGTGGTTCCGCACCTGCGGCCACTTAAGCGCACCTGCGGACCCGCACCTGCTGTCCCAAGTGCGCACCTGCGGAGCACCCTCGAATCTCAGCCTCCGCACCTGCGCTGGTACTTCTGCATCTGCGGCATCGCAGGTGCGAAAAATACCTCGCACCTGCGGAATTTCGTCATCTACCTTACTTCCACATCTGCGTGCATTTTTCTGCACCTGCGGTCAAACCTCCGCAGGTGCGGTCGCACCAGTAATCAGAAACCAGCAGTTGTTTGCTGCGCTTTTATACTCCGAAACTTCCCGTCAACCATCTGAAATCAATCCCAAGCCCTTGGGGACCCCAACCAAACATACCAACACATCACATATTATCATTCAAACTTAGTTGTACTCTTAAAATACTAAATATAACCTCAAAACACCAAAATCACATCGGATTCAAGCCTAAGAGCTTTGAAATTTCTAAAATCCATCAACGATGTCGAAACTATCCAACACAACTCCGATTGACCTGAAATTTTGCAGACATATCCAAAATGACATTACGAACCTGTTCCAACTTTCGGAATCCCATTCCGACCCCAATAGCCTATTTTTCTACTGCCGACCGGAAATCACCAAAACTAACTTTCGCCAATTCAGGCCTAATTCTACACCGGACATCACAAAAATATTTCGAACACACTCCTAAGTCCCAAATCACCTAACGAAGCTATCCGAGCCATAAAATCTTCATTCCGAGGTTGTTTACCAATAAGTCAACTCTTAATTGACTTTTCCAACTATAAGGCCATTTTTAAAAACTAAGTGGCTAAACTCTCACTACAACCATTTCGATTTCAAGCCTACCAACTCTAAAACATCAATAACAGTATAACCAACCTATGATAAGTCAATAACAATAATTTTAATGCAGGTTCTACTTAACAACAGACCGGGTCGTTACAATTTTAGTCTAATTTTTCAACTGCATATCAAACCATAGTTTATTTTGTGGCTTTAGGTCATTTTGGTCTTGTCAAACAACAAAAATGAAAGATCATATCAACCCTCTTCTGATTACCCAGTGGTAATGAAATTGTTTTTCAGTAAATAATGTTTCTTTGTTGTTACTATGTGCCAATTTTATCACTGCTTACGCAGTCCCGTCAAACGAAAGAATAAATTGCCTTTGAAACAAGTAATATTTCTTGATAAATATTGTTACAAATACAATGAGATTTTATAGTTACATGTTGATCTAGAAGATAAACATTATCTCTAAGTACAATAATGATTTGAAATTCAAAATTTACATTACATAATTGTCACCCCCTCAAGTGATGCATGGTCCCGAAGAATGCATAGCTTGTTGCTCAAAAACAGTAATCGCGGTGAAGGAAGTGCCTTGGTTAATAAATTAGCAAGTTGATCTTGACTAGGGACATAATGAACTCGAAGAATACCAGCGGCGACGTTTTCACGAACAAAATGAACATTAATCTCGACATGCTTGGTACGAGCGTGTTGAACAGGATTCTGTGCCAAATATATGTTGCTAATATTATTGTCACAGAAAATTATGGAAGGTGAAGAAGAAGAAACGTGAAGTTCCTTTAAAAAATAATGTAACCATGTGATTTCGGCAGACACGTGAGAAATTTCACGATATTCAGCTTCAGCACTTGCTTGGGAAACAACATTCTACTTCTCGGAGGACCATGAAATAAGATTCGGGCCAAGGAAGATATGGTAGACCGAAGTGGATCGGCAAGTTATAGAGAAACCAGCCCAATCTGCATCACTATAATAGTGTAAATTGTCAGTAGAACCACCGTGAATAAATAAACTGTAACTCAATGAACCATGCAAATTTCGCAAAATTCTTTTGACGGCAATATAGTGGATGTCTAAGGGAGAATGCATAAATTGAGATACTTGATTAACTACAAAGGAAATATCTGGGCGGGTAAATATCAAGTATTGGAGACCGCCCACAAGACTTCTATAAAGTGTGGGATCAGAAAAAGGGGAAGAATTATCTGAATGTAGTAGAGACTTAGGAGAAATGGGGGTTGAAACTGGTTATGAAGAGAGCAAATTTGCACGACCAAGGAGTCCTTTCATGTATTTAGGATGCGATAGAAAATAACCTCCATCACGAGCAGTTATAGAAACACCAAGAAAATAATTAACCGATCCTAAGTCATCCATTGAAAATTCGGACTTAAGAGTTTGAATTAAAGATTGTAGTAAAGTAGTAGAAGAGGTAGTGAGGAGAATATCATCAACATATAGTATAAGAATATCAATGTCTGAGTTATGCTTATAAATAAAAAGAGAGGGATAAGACAAGCTATTTTGAAATCCAGTACTTAGAATAAAAGAAGTGAACCGATGGAACCATGCACTAGGGGCATGCTTTAAGCTGTAAAAAGCTTTGTTCAACCGACAAATATGATGAGAAAATTGTGGATGAACAAAACCAGTAGGATGTTCCATGTATATCAGTTCGTTAAGATTGCCATGCAAGAAGGCGTTTTTAATCTAATTGATGAACATGCCATTGCTTAGATGCAGCAAGGACAAGAATAGTACGGATTGTTACTGATTTTACCACATGACTAAATGTTTGATCATAATCTAGTCCATGTTGTTGTTTGTAGCCTTGGACCACAAGACGAGCCTTAAACGCTCTAAAGAACCATCATATTTTTATTTAATATGATAAACCCAACGACAACCAATAATATTGACAGTAGGTGGTGCAGGCACAAGATCCAAAGTGCGGTTGGCAATAAGAGCATTGTATTCTTTGGCCATTGCACATCTCCAATGAGGTGATTTAATAGCTTCCATAAAAGAAGTTGGTTCAGGTGGAAGTGATGAAATATGAGAGATTAAGGATGAGAGAATGTGAGGCTTAAGAGAGCTTGTTTGCTTGCAAGTGATCATGTGATGTGTTTTAGTATTAGAGGAAGATATGTGAGGAATTTGAGGTTGAGAAACAAAAGAGTCAAGGCGTTGAATTAGAGATATGTTGGTGTTTGTGATGGGTGAATGTGAGATGGTATGGTTAGGGGTGGATGAAGAAGTGACTTGTCCAATATTTGGAGGAGAGTCAGATGTGTTACGTTGCTGCATAATTGAAGTAGTGTTAGCAGTGTTTTGTCCAGTTGGCAAAGAAGCTTGATACCTTCTAGGATCAAAATTCTGATTTGTATTCCTAGTATTTATCAGATTAGGAGAAGATAAGGGTTGAGATAAGATAGGAGGTAAAGTCGGAGTAGGAGAAACAATTCCAGCATTTGTAGGAGATAAGAAACTGGAATATTTTTTAAAATCTCCATGCTGAAAATTAGGAGATACAGTTGAGGTTAAAGAAGGATTAATATTAATTAAAGAGGGAAGTTTAAAGAGAGAAGAAGTGTTAGATTCAGGTAAAGTTGAGGAGAGAAGATGCATATAAGGAAAGATATCCTTATTGAACCTAACATGTCTAGAGATAAATACTTTATTACTTGAAAGGTCAAAATATTTGTATCCTTTGTAGTAAGATGGATAGCCAAGAAAGATGCAATATTTAGAACGAGGATTGTGGGATGAATAGTCACGTAAGTTTGGGTACATAAAAAACCAAAGACGCATAGATGATTGTACGTAGGAGGCTTGCAAAAAAGAACTTCAAAGGGAGTCTTAAAACGAAGCCTAGATGAAGGAAGAATATTTAAAAGATGGACATCAGTGTGCAGGGTTCCAAGAATCAAGAGGGAAGTTATGCTTGAAATAATAATGAACGGACCATATTTGAAATAGTACGATGCATGCGTTCAGCTTTGCCATTTTGTTGATGAGTATGAGGACATGAAATGCGAATCAAACGCCATTATCATTAAGAAACGATCAAAAAGCTTGTAAAAAACTGGGTCAATAGATAGGCATAAAATTGCTTAAATGTAGTGAAAGCATCAGATTTATGCTTGAGAGGAAAAACCCATGAAAACTTTGTGAAATCGTCATGAAATAAAATATAATATCGAAATCCAGTAAAAGAAAGAGCTGGAGAGGTCTAAATATCACTATGAATTAACACAAATGGAGATGAAGAAAAAGAACAAGAATCCATAAATGGCAATTTTTGGTGCTTGCCAAGTTGACAAGCATTACATAAATTGTCTAAACCTTTAAATGCAGAACAAGGTAACTTATTGACCCTAATTAAACTAGCTAAAATAGCTGAGTTTTGATGTCCTAAACGATGATGCCAAAGATTTGGAGAGACATGTGCAGCAGCAAGAGCAGGACGACGAGTTGCAGCAAAGCCACCAGAAGAAGAAGTATGGGCATAAAGTGGTCCAGAACTATTGCACCGAAGGAGAGGCCTCTTCGTCTTGAGTTCCTTAATGGAAAAACCAAAAGGATCAAATTCCATAGAATAATTATTATCTGAAACAAATTTACGAACACTTAGTAAACCGGTGGAAAGATGAGGAACAACTAAAATATCTCCAAGAGAAAAAGGAGAATCCGAAGTAGAGAAAATACCATGTCCAGTGTAGGAAATAGGGAGTTGAGTTCCATTACCTATAACTACACGATTTGAGCCGCTATATGGAGTAATAGAGGATAAATTGGATGCATTTGGAGTCACGTGAGAAGATGTTCCACTGTCCACAAACCAAGAGCCATCACCAGGTGAAGAAGATGAGTAGTTAGAACTAATATCTGAGACAAAGGCCTTAGAATTTAGAGAAGGAGAATCATGAGCAGTGTGGTGTGGCTGATAGCAGAGTTGGCAGTCAAGATTCACATTATTAGGTTGAGACGGATTGAAAGCAGGATAAGAAATTGGAGGAGGACCTAAGATGGAAGGAAGACAGGGACGTAGAGTGAACTGTTGAGGCCCAACATTAAAAGATTTTGTATTCCCTTGAGTATAGCGACCCCGACCACATCCACCACTACAATGGCGCCCACCATTGTTATGACAACCACGTCCACGACCATAAGATGGAGACAATTGCTGCTTGGGCATAAAAACAGTGGTGGAATTATCCGAAGTAGAATTTGAAAGACTACTTAATTGGGCTTCGTGAAAAGTAGGGAGCGTGCTTTAACGAAGGTAGGAAGAGGAACACAAGTAGAGATAGAGGTGCTCATAGACATATATTCTGGAGTTAATCTAGAAAGTATTTGTAGAATAAGATCATATTCAAAGATTGAATTACCTATGGACGATAACGCATCTGCAGTGGATTTGAGACGATGGACATATTCATTAATTGAAAGGTTACTTTTCTTAAGGTTATGACACTGAAATTTGAGTTGAAGTGTTCGAGAACTAACTTGATCACGGAATAATCGCTCGATTTGAAGCCACGCGTCTCTTGAAGTGAGAGAATGATTTGGCTTGTTAATAGCTTGAAAAATCTCTTGGGAAATTGTTGCTTGAATCCATGAAAGAACAGTGGAATTAAGTTGAATCTATTGTTGAGAGGAAGGGTTCGGGATAGAGTTACCATCATCATGAAGAATAGTAGGTGCAGGACAGGGAAAACTTCCATCAATAAAGCCATAAATACCATGACCTTTGAAGACGGGTAAGAAAAGCTCTCTCCATAACATATACTAGTTTGTATAGTCAAGGACAGTAGGGACAAGATTTTTAATGTTTGAGACGGAAATAACAAAGGGAGATAATAGAAGAATGGAGGAAGCATTAGTGATGGAGGCCGGGGAAGAAGGAACTTATTCGGTAAAGGTGTTGGAAGCCATGAGTCAACAAATGAGAGAAAACCTAGACTTCTGATACCATAAAACAAGTAATATTTCTTGATAAAATATTATTACAATGAGCTTTTATAGTTACATATTAATCCAGAGGATAAACATTATCTCTAAGTACAATAATAATTTAAACTTTAAAATTTACATTACATAGTTATCAGCCTTTAGTCATGGTAAATTTTGCAATTTACTCAAAAGAAAAAAGAAACTTTTAAGTTGTAGTATTATTTATTTGTACACGTGTTCCGAAAAATGGGGGAAATGAAAAGTAACTATGTCATAGTCATTGCGAAGAACATTGAGTTTTAGTCAAAATTATTAACTTTTTATGTGTCAGGTCTATTTTTGTTACAGCTAAGCACTTTAATTCACTAACACTCTATTTGGATCGCTCTTCTCCGTCGAGTTATAATGTATCGTATTGTACTATATTGTATTGTATTATATTGTTTAATGAATATAATATTTGGATAAATTGTATTGTTTGTTATTATTAAATAATATTTTGATGTTTGGTTTGACTGTATCGTATTGTACTGTAGCTGATAATTTTACTAAAATACATTTAATTGTTTTAAGTATTTAATTTATCAAGAATTACACATAAAATTATTTAAGAAAATCCCTTTCTACTAATTTATCACTAATTATGTCTTATATAAATTCAGCAATTAAATTCATGCAAATTCTATCGAAATTAGTTGAACAACTAAGTTAATAATATTAAAAATAATAAAAAATACACCATATTCATAATTAGATCATAATAATAAAAAAATTATAATTAAAAAAAAAAGAAAGATAAGTAGACTCCAATCAGACAAAAGTAAAACAAAACCTTTACCTGAAGAGTATGGAGAAGCAGCAGAAAAATAAAACGAGTTTTTCACGTATGTAGGTTATTATATAGGTTATATTTGGGATGTTGTCTCTGAGAATTTATATAGGTTATTAGACTTCACGAAGAATTCTATTATAGAATTATATGAGAAAGAAATTTTGCTATAATTTAAAATAAAAAAAAGGTAAAATAAAATAAAATTATAACGTAATAAGTAAGGGCATAATTAGAAAAAAATAGGAAACAATCCCACCACATCAAATCGATTGTTTTAAAAGATGGGACTTTTCATTATTCCGGAATAATGGATTTAACAATACAATACTACCAATTTTAAGGAAACATCAAAACAAATATTGTTCTAAGAAAATAATACAATATGATACAATAAATAACAACCATCCAAACAAGCTATAAGTTTACTAGATGAAGCACCATTGATCCTAGAAGAACACTAATCTTGTTAAAAACTAAGGATTATTAGGGCCCATTTGGCCACATAAAAATTTCATTTTTCCAGAAATCTTTTTCACTTTTTCTGGAAATAGTCCTTGGCCACGAAAAATTCAAATTGAATTTCAGAATTTAATTTGAAAAATTGGAAAAGCTATTTTTCATAATTTTCACTTCAAATCATTCACAAAAATTCAAAAACAATTCCAATTTGTATTCATATCCAAACACTACTCCAATTTTCAAATTACCATTTTTAACTTGAAAATCTTTTTCACTTTCTTCGAAATTTCACAATTCTTAACGTCCAAACGTCCACTAATGTGTTTGTGATGCAAATAAGAACAATCTAGGACTTATGTAGAGTTTTAAGTACATCAACGACAAACTCTTTTTCTTTCAAGACTAAAATATTTAAGCGTATAAGACATTAGATAATATATATATATATATATATATCATACTATTTTATAAGTGTGAAGCTCCAAAATTGAAAGTGAATTACCAAGATGTCCATTAAAAACTGAAGGACTATTTTACCCTAATACTAACTACATATATTCTCCATACATATAATGTACAGAAATGTAAAAATGCTCATAACTATAATAAAGTCGTTGAGCTTCTCTTACTCCTTCTCATACAGATGAAACTACAATATACAATGTATTTGATTCTTTTAAATGTTGTAAGTTTTATTGGTATTTAATGTACATTACAATACATAGTACTCATTGGAACCCAAGCAGACATTAATAAACGGTCTGCTTTCTCATTTATCAAGTTAATGAAGAATTCAAACTTTTTATTATTACTTAGTTATACATCTCTAGAAAGCTACCATTTCATTTCCACAGTAATTTCATCCAAAAATAGTTACATGAACTCAAAATTATTTTCATCCAATAGATGAGTAGTGGAGCTGTCAAAAGAGAAATGTAAAACAAGTAAAATGAGATCGTCCAAAGATTCTTGAAGGGAACCGGAAGAAGAGCCCATTATACGTCACACATTTATTCAGATGGAAGGCTTAATAAAGGTTCTTTCACAGCAAACTTGCATCTCTCATATTTAACTCCATCTTGGTGAGTTCCGTATTAATGCTTCATCGAAGGTTTATTTTGTATCAAAGCTAAACTTTTATTTTGTCATTATCATTTTCGCAAACTCGACCTATTTTGTCGTTGCATCTTCTTAACTAATTTGAGTTGGTTTATTAGTTGAAAAATAAATTTAATTTAAGCTTGGCGGGTTTGTGCACAATATTTATACTAATTGAAAATGACATCTTCAGAGAGAAGGTTGAATGACTGTCTTTCTTCTAATGAAAGGACCCCATAGATATATAATTTTTTAATTCCAAAATTTTATGTTCGTAATATTGTCTAATTTAAGATAACAACTCCATAAGTCATGGTTTATAAAATAAAGCTATATTTATACTAATATTATTTGGAGAATTTTATATATATATATATATATATATATATATATATATTCGTGTTTCCCGTCTTTGATACACTTGCTTGATGATTTAAGTGTGAAGGTAGCTAATTTTGTGTGTTTGTAATGTTAGGATCTTAGTTGCACCAATTTGAAGAATTGCTGAATTTCCATATCATTGGCTCCCGATGAACAGATTTCATATTGGGGCAAACAGAGCCAAAAAAAAAGTACAAGGAAGAGAAGAAATTCTTTCATTACCCTACATATTTAATAAATACTATACTAATTGGATACAACGCCCGTTTACCATCATTATACTTTTAAACTCAACATTAAATTCTTAAAGTATTTATAAGAACACTTAATAATTGTATGTCAAAGATCTAATTTTATGGAGTAATATTTATTAAAGTATGTAGGGTAATGATTCTCCTCACTTTAGGCAATGTAAGAAATCATAATAAGGTATCAAAAACTTATGTAGAGCGGGATTTCGCTCTTTATTAATTACCTAAATACAATAACATTCATTACTTTTAGTAAGGGCATTATCTATTACCCCTTGAACTATACCCGAATGTGTGTGTCATAGCAATTTCAGGTACAATTTAGGAAGGTTAACACATTATCCCTTTTATTAGTAACTTATATTCTTTAATTTTTTATTTTATTACTCAAGCATATTGTTTAAATCATAATATTTATTTCATTTACAATAATTGTGTACTCATAAATATGGGGTACACGTCCAAAGCGCGTATCCAGAACTAGTATATATATATATATATATATATATATATATATATATATATAAGAGATGCAAGGAGAGAAATGGAAAAAAAAATTCAACATTAAAAAAGCACGCATAAGGACACAAAATACAAACAAGTAAACCAAACCATAGATTTGATTATACAATTTTTTTCCCTTTTCACTCTTTTTTATTTTCTCTCTTTTTTCATGTCCTAAGAAGAAATATACTAAGCTCAGGTCCTCCATTCCCATCAAGATTCATCATATAAAAAGCTTCCGAGTCACGATTCCCTACGACTCGTTCAAACCTAGCTCTCATATACAACAACTCACCTTCCGACTCACTGCACTTCCGGCCATCGTCTAGCACCGGAATCACTCCGGCTCCGACCGACACGTTCTGCACGGTACGCAACACGTGCCAGTCGGAGTCCGCACAGGCGCGTGAAAGCGCGTACCCGCACTTCCTGCCATTGCAATACATAGTCCACCTAGGTTCTTGGAAGAGCCTCAAATGCCGGCTGCCACGTGGCGCTTTCTCGCACTCCAGCGCGATTCGGACAAGGCCCGATGACATGTCTTTGACTAAAGCAGACGTAGAGACGGCAAATTCAATCAAAAGAATTGGTTCTGACGTGGGATTACTTTGAATGGCGAAGCTGACGTGGCCTCTCCGACGACCGAATAAAGTACCGGTGAATTTCCGGCCGAGGGAGATCGGTATAACAGAGAGATTGGGCGAGAGATTAAGCCACATGCACGTAGGAAGTATTGAGGGGAATGATATAATTCTAAGAAAAGACTTGAGAAAATTAAAGTTGACTCCGCCACGGCTTTTGTGAATAATAGGTGAATATGAGAAATTATTATCCTCAAAGGGGTCGTTAAAAATAGAATTTGATTTATGGTAATTAGATGGAATGATCAACTTGTTTGAGCTATTGCAGCTGCTTGTTCTTGGAAGGGTAGATTCATATTGTCTCATTGTAAAGGAGAAAATGAGACAAAAGAGAAATCTGTATGTACAAAGAAGCTAGAAAGGAGATTATAAGAGGGCGACAAGATGATGATAATGTTTGGAGGTGGGCAATATATATAAAGGGAAACTGTCAACGTTTTGATGCTGTTTGGCTGTTTAAATAATGCTGATCATTTCATGCATCCATGAAAAAGTAATAGAGTTAATTTGACAAATATTTCAAACAAAATTAGATTAGATCATTTTTTTTAAAATTTAAATATCCAATATAAGATGCAATATTTTTTACGTCAATATAAAAAAATATTTTAAAATATTGATCAAAATTCACATAGTTTGAATTTTGAGATGCAAAACATACAACATAAATTAGAACAGAAAAAGTAATAAGAACTAATATTAATAACCTGAAAAATAGAGGTAGATTATGTGCCAAATCAAGCTAAAATACTCGATAGTGTTGTATTCTCTCTATATATAAATTAAATCCAAATTTTTTAATCATAAGTACTTCATTCGTTCATTTTTTTTGTCACATTTTACTTTTTGAAAGTCAATTTGATCAATTTTTGAAGTTAAATTGTGTTAAATATTTTTAAAATTTAAAAATTAAAAGTTAGATAATTCAAAAATTATACGAAAAATATTATAATTTATAATTTTTGTCATATCAATACAATAAAATAATTTATGTTAAAATATTGGTTAAAATTTATGTAGATTGACTCTTCTAAAGTGAAACACGAAAAGTAAACGAAAAAGTAATTCTTAAGGAGCGCCGATGATTAAGTGGTCCAGCAACACATAATCAGGATTACACGTGCAGCCGTTTTGATGATTACTAGCATAATTTAAGAAAAGCGTTGTTCCTTTGCCCGCGTGACTGTGATAGACTGATCTTCGCATAGAATGGACGGCTGGGATTGCATAATGATATAGAGCATGGGTACTATTTTGGTGGACCTCAATCATTCGCTGCTGCCTCAGTTAATTTGACTGTTGCTCGTTGCTCGTCACGTCAAGCATTAGTAGGCACGTGTCTTTTTTCTAGTAATAATAATAATAATAATCACGTCTTAGTACCGAATAATTATAAATTTTTATTTACTTAGTAGGCGTTTGGACATAAGAATTGTAAAATTTCAAAAACAAAAGCGAAAAAATATTTGTAATGAAAAATGATATTTGAAAATTAGAATTGTGTTCGGACATGAATATAATTTTGGGTTATTTTTGAAGTTTTGTGAGTGAACTTAGTGAAAATTTTGAAAAAACACCTTTTTTAAGTTTTTAAAATTTTCGAAAAACTCCAAAATTCATCTTCAAGTGAAATTTGAAAATTTTATTGCCAAATACTAATTTCGAAAAAAAGTAATTTTTTTCCCGAAAAGAGTGAAATTTTTTATATGTCCAACCGGGCTCTTTAAGTGAATTCGTATCATTATGCTACCGGGCTGATTTCTTTCTTTTTGATGTGGACAAATGGACATCCCTAGAATTAGCGTAAAAATTGCACGGAGCGCCCTATTTGGTTGCTCCCATTTAACTTGTACCCATATTTTTAAAATTATTTAACTTATACCCTCAGTTTTACAACTTCAGGCGCTCCTTCTTCCAGCTACCTGTGCAAAATTTCAGCTTTTAGTGTTGAAGTTTTTACAAATAAACTAAATAACTTCAGCCTCTTATGCCGAAGTTTTTGAAAAAGCTTTATGACAAAAATAAACTTCAGCTTATTTAGTGTTGAATTAAGTTTTTACAAACGAACTAAATAACTTCAGCATCTTCTGCTGAAATTTTTGAAAAAGCTTTATGACAAAACTAATGAATCCAAGACAAAACTTCAGCTTATTTAGTGTTGAAGTTTTACAAAAGATTTATGACAAAATGTAACGACCCGACCGATCGTTTTTAGAATTTAAGCTCTGTTCGGTGGCGTAAGGTATTGAACAGCTTCACATTGTGTATATCGATCTGCGTGCGTGGTTGGATTCAGTTACCGGATAATGCGGAGTCAAAAATTGGGAGAGAATTTTAAATTTTTAAACTTAAGTGGTGGAAGTTGATCGGGGGTTTGACTTTAGTGTAAACGGCCTCAGAATGAGTTTTGGTTAATGTCAACAGCTTTGTATGGTGATTTTGGACTTAGGCGCGCGTCCGGAATAGGTTTTAGAGGTATGTATGGTAATTTGAGGTAATTTGGCGAAAGTTAGAATTTCGGCGATTTCGTCCGATAGGTGAAATTTTGATATCGGGCTCGTAATGGAATTTCGCGAATGGTTGTAGGTGTCACGACCCGAATTTTCAACCGTCGGGACCATGAAACGCCTAACATTGAACCGCTAGGCAAGCCAACACTACTGGCTATTCAATCTTATTCCTTTATTATTTTAGCATATAGAAAGTGATATACAAGATCAAATAGAAATCAAAGTGCGGAAGAACTGAAATCTAACAACTTCATTAAATATAAATACAATTTCCATAATGACAACTCCCAGAATTCGGTGTCACAATTTTACGGACTGTCTATGATTGCTACAAATAAAAGTCTGATTAAACAAAGTACTACTGTCTCGCAAATACATAAAGACAGGAAAAGAAGTGAGATAGGAGGTGACGCCAAGGCCTGCGGACGCCTGCATGACTACCTTAGTGTCGCCTGGTGGACTGAAGGAAGCCTCCTCGATCAGTGTCCACTAGGTCCGGTACTGGGATCTGCACCACAAAAATTATGCAGGTGTAGTATCAGTACAACCGACCCCATGTACTGAGTAAGTGTCGAGCCTAACCTCGGCGAAGTAGTGACGAGGCAAGGACACGACAAATAATACAACCTATGCAGTTTAATGATTTATTAAAGAAATAATGGCAGGAAATAAGCAGTTAAGTACAAAAACGGGGGAATACATGCTGGGGGAAAAGGGGGTAACAATTAACAAAAATATGGAATAAGACGACAGTCTAAATATGAAAATAATGACAGGAATTAACAACACCAAACAACAGGTAAATAGAAATGGCACGGCATGTCCCCTCGTGCTAAAATATCATAAAACACGGCACGGAATGTACCCTCGTGCATAAATATCACAACACGGCACAGAATGTCCCCTCGTGCATAAATATCAATAACACGGCACAGAATGTCCCCTCGTGCATATATATCAACAACACGACACGAAATGTCCCCTCGTGCATAAACAACATAAACATGACACGAAATGTCCCCTCGTGCATAAATAAACATAAACAAGGCACAGAATGTCCACTCGTGCATAAGCAATATAAACAAGGCACAGAATGTCCCCTTGTGCATAAACAATATAAACATGGCACGGAATGTCCCCTCGTGCATAAATAACATAAAAATAACAGTTTGGCAGGAAAATCAACAATAAGGAACCATAAATGCACAGAGATAATTAACAAGAATAATACCGTCCCGGCCAGGGACTCAGCTATAACAAATCCTACACAAGTGTATACTTTAACGAAATATTTCTCAATCGATCAACTATTCAAGAGTACTCACAACTAAGAATTTTCATCAAATGAATAATCACCAAGTTGAAAGTTAATCCATAACACGGTAAATAACAATGAAAATCACATAATTCATAATATTCGACTCACGGTCATGCTTGACAATAACATATAGGTACTCGTCACCTCACATATACATTGAACATGGAATAAACACGTAGCAATTAAGACTCAACACCTATTCCCTCAAGATAAGCTTAGGCCAAACACTTACCTCGACTCCAATGATCCAAATCAAGCCTCAAGTACCGCTTTTCCTTTCGAACCCGACTCCAAATCAATCGTATCTAGACATAATTGACTCAATAACATCAATAAATGCTAGACAATTTAATTCCAATGCTTAATTATAGACTTCCCAACATTCTTCCCAAAAAACCAAAAATCGACCCCGGGCCCGCTTGGTCAAAACACGAGGTTCAGACCAAAACTCGATCACTCATTCACCCACGAGCCCGAATGTAACGACCCGGTCTGTCGTTACGTAGAACCTGCATTATAATTGTTGCTATTGACTTGTTATAGAATGATTATACTATATTTGATGTATTAGAGTTGGTAGGCTTGAAATCTAATGGTTGTAGCGAGAGTTCAGTCATTTAGCTTTTAAAAATAGCCTTAAAATGGGAAAAAGTCAATTGAGAGTTGACTTATTGGTAAACGACCCCGGAATGCGGATTTTATGGCTCGAATAGCTTCGTTAGGTGATTTGGGACTTAGGAGTGTGTTCAGAATAATTTTGTGATGTCCGGTGTAGAATTAGGCTTGAATTGGCGAAAGTTAGTTTTTGACGATTCCGGTCGGCAGTGGAAAATAGGCTATCCTGGTCGGAATGGAATTCCGACAGTTAAAACAGGTTTGTAATGTCATTTTAGATATGTCTGCAAAATCTCAGGTCAATCGGAGTTGTTTTGGATGGTTTCAGCATCGTTGGTGGATTTTAGAAATTTCAAAGTTCTTAGGCTTGAATTCGACGTAGATCTGGTGTTGTTTTGGGTGTTCTGAAGGTTCGACTAAATTCGAGTTATGTAATGGGACTTGTTAGAATATTCTTGTGGGGTCCCAAGGAGCTCGGGTGAGTTTTGGATAGGTTTGGGCTGCGTTGTGCTCGTTTTCCTTATGCTTCAGCGTCGTTTCTTCAAGCATAAATGATATTATATTGAACAAATGAGCTCCGATTACTGTTTTGAATGAATTATTAGATCCATATCGTAATTAAGGACCCGTAGCAAAAAGAATCGTCGAATTTGGACATCGCGTGAGGATTTTATGGCCATTTTACTAAGGTTGCCCGATTTTTTAGGTTAATAACGAAATTGCCCCTGACGGCGTATTAAAAACCTGCACTACTTGCAAATCTTAAAACTTACATATCTCCTTCATTATAAAGTCAAATTGAGTGATTCAAAAGCCTAAATTGATTAGAATTTCACAAGGAATCCATTGGGAGTAGTAAAATACGTGAACAGTATATATATATATATATACTGTTCACGTATTTTACTACTCCCAATGGATTCCTTGTGAAATTCTAATCAATTTAGGCTTTTGAATCACTCAATTTGACTTTATAATGAAGGAGATATGTAAGTTTTAAGATTTGCAAGTAGTGCAGGTTTTTAATACGCCGTCAGGGGCAATTTCGTTATTAACCTAAAAAATCGGGCAACCTTAGTAAAATGGCCATAAAATCCTCACGCGATGTCCAAATTCGACGATTCTTTTTGCTACGGGTCCTTAATTACGATATGGATCTAATAATTCATTCAAAACAGTAATCGGAGCTCATTTGTTCAATATAATATCATTTATGCTTGAAGAAACGACGCTGAAGCATAAGGAAAACGAGCACAACGCAGCCCAAACCTATCCAAAACTCACCCGAGCTCCTTGGGACCCCACAAGAATATTCTAACAAGTCCCATTACATAACTCGAATTTAGTCGAACCTTCAGAACACCCAAAACAACACCAAATCTACGTCGAATTCAAGCCTNGGTCAAACGAACTCCGATTTTGGTGTTCTTTATATGTACGGACTCGTGAGAGAACGAAGAACAATTTTGTATAAAAAAATTTGAGTTTCGGGATACGGACCCGGGGGTCGGGTTTTGACCGGTTTCGGATTTTTGGGTTAATTTCGATATTTTTCAATTGGAATTTATTCCTTAAGCATATATTGATGATAAAAATCTAAACGTGGTAGATTTGGAGCCTTCGGAGGTTGATTCGAGAGGCAAGCGCGTTGCGGAATAGTTTTCGGGATAGTTTTGAGCTAAGTAATGTCTTGAAATTCTGTCCTAAGGGTATGAAACCCCGGACTATGCACCCTTCACGGGTTTTGGAATACAAGATTGAAACTTGGGAAATATATTCCCTACTTAGGAAACTATTGAGTTGCGAAATCGATTTTTAAGCCTTGGCTTAATTAGTATTTATATATTATGATATGTTTTGGGTTGTAAGCCGTGTTTGGGGCCTAGTGCCGATCTGTTTACCCCTTGGGGGACTGTTTCACTGTGTTTCCTCACTTGATATGTTGTGAATTACACTCAGTCTTTTTCTGATAAATTTTTTTGACAATCAGAGTATTTTGATACTATTTATTGAAAATGAAACGCTGTTTTGGGTCGAGAACCCGGTATGTTTATGGCCTAAGGGCAAATTGAGAGTATCTGACTGAGTGAGGCTTTCAGGACTATATTGTGAGGAGGCTTCCAGGCCTTATGAGAGAGGTGAGGAGGCTTCCAGGCCGTATGAGTGATGTGAGGAGGCTTCCAGACCTTATGAGAGAGGTGAGGAGGCTTCCAGGCCTTATGAGAGATGTGAGGAGGCTTCCAGGCCTTATGAGAGAGGTGAGAACGCTTCCAGGCCTTATGTTATTATTGCGCTTGGTCTGTAGGAGCCCGTCCGGAGTCTGTAACACACCCCCAGGGAGAGCCGGTACCGATTGAGTGATGATGATTGCCCGCGGGGCTGATACTGAGTGATGATTGAT